>PVJN01019399.1:0-37435 GCA_004026805.1 Lasiurus borealis | reverse complement strand
TCTTGGTATTTTAATTATGATGTGTCTTGGTGTGGTCCTCTTTGGATTCCTTTTATATGGGGTTCTGTGTGCTTCCTGGACTTGTAAGTCTATTTCTTTTACCAGATGTGGGAAGTTTTCAGTCATTATTTCTTTAAATAGGTTTTCAGTATCCTGCTTTCTCTCTTCCTCTGGCACCCCCACAATTCTGATGTTGGTACGGTTGAAGCTGTCCCAGAGGCTCCTTATATTATCTTCACATTTTTGGATTCTTTTCTCTTCTTGCTTTCCAGTTGAGTATTTTCTGATTCTTTATATTTCAAATTTTTGACTTGATTCTTGCCTTCCTTTAGTCTGCTGTTAAGTCTCTGTATAATATTTTTTATTTCAGTCAGTGTATGTTTAATGTCTAGTTGGTCCTTTTCCATCTTTAGTTGGATCTTTTTCATCTCTAGTTGGTTCTTTTTCATCTCCTCTTGGTACTCGCTAACTTTATCCAACTTTCCTAGGATATTCTTGAAAAACCTTATAAGTGTGGTTTTGAACTCTATATCCAGTCATTTCTTTTCCTTCATTTC
Source organism: Lasiurus borealis (assembly GCA_004026805.1). NCBI lineage: Eukaryota > Metazoa > Chordata > Mammalia > Chiroptera > Vespertilionidae > Lasiurus > Lasiurus borealis. The sequence continues at coordinate 36,878 of PVJN01019399.1, read as the reverse complement.
TTTTGTTTGTGATCCCTTCCCTTGTCCGGGCATTTTCACTATGCTGGGAGAACTTATGTGTTGGATTCAGCCAGACTTGCAAAACTGCAAAAGCCTGTGTTGAGCTTGGGATGGGTGGAGTCTCAGGACTTAATGGACTGCCTTGCTTTCCAGTCGGCCCCACCCTCCATGGCCCCTGAGTCTCACGTGACTGGGTAATCACTTGAGCGGTCCTTGTGTGCGTGTGCACACACGCCCTCCCAGTGCCTCTAGACTGCTGCCTCTCTGGCTCCTCTGTGCTCCAGGACCCTATGAGTCTGGGTCCTCAGGGTTTCTTCTGAAACCGGGGTTTATTGGAGTTAGAAGTGGAACAGTTGTGAGGGTCTGTCTGCTGCCCACTTGTGAAAGCCAGTGAACAATCAGCAGTTGGTCCTCTGTGCGCAGTGTCATGCACTCCACCAGCCTTCTGATCTTTTGCGACTCCCCTAAATTTCCATGCACTTCTCCCTTTTCACAGTCCAAACTCCCCCCATATGAGTTTCGGCTGGATCTGGGGTTTAGTGTTGTAGGATAAGGGGTTCAATGCCTTTGGGAGTCTCCATTTCCCTCCCACCAGAGAAAGCCAGCCAGGTTCTCCAGGACCCGCTCTCTCCACTCACGTGTCTTTATACCTCAGCATTTTGCAGCTCCTCTGGGTCTCTGTGAGCCCCTCTCTTTCCTTCTAGTTGTAGAATTTCCATTCAGCCCGCTTTCCTGTGGTTCTGGATGCTGTCCGTTCTGTCTTTTAGTTGTAGTTTTGAAATTGTTGTGCGAAGAAGCAGTGTAGGTGTTTACCTATGCCGCCATCTTGGATTCTCCTCACAATCTCTTTCTTAAGTAGCTCTCTCTCTGGCTGGGTCAGAGAAATGAGGACTGAAACCAGAGGCAAGAACAGTCATATTGCTGTTGTCCTATGACTGGGTTCTTTCTCAATCTTAGCTCTGCCATTAACTAAATATGATTTTGTGGAGAGCAGCTACAGTGTTTGGATAGGTTCAAGCCTCAGACTAATGAGAGGGCACAGTCTTCTCATGGCCACTTGCAAGTCCCAGCTTGGAGGGCAGAGCCCTCCCAGCATACTCATAGCCAACAGTTATAGTTGTAAGCTTGAACCTATGGTCTGAACATGTGGTCCCATGTGCCTGAGTGACCTGGGCTTGATAGAATTCAGGTGAATGTAATTGAGTAGGATTGAAACCCACAAGAATGTTGTAAACATCTTGACCAAGCCCTTACTTTGCCTCTTGAAATCTTATGTAATAAACAAGGGATATGCTAATTGACCCTCACACAGTTGCAAAGATGACAACGCCCAGAGCCAATAAGGAGGGAATATGTTAATTGACTGCCACACCCTAAAAGATGGTGACACCCACTGCCAATAAGAAGGAATATGCTAATTGACTGCTATGCCCTCAATGATGGCAGTGCCCAGTCCCCAGCCTGAGGTGCAGGCAAGCCTCAGGTGGTGGCTGCCCCCTGCGCAGGGCCACCTGAGGCTCAGGTAACCAAGGTTGGCTGAAGCTTGAACTGCCGGCAGTGGCAGCAGCAAAGAGATGTGATATGGCATCGCCTTCCCCTAATCGCCGGGTCGCTTTCTGCCCCTGAGGGCTGTCGGACTGTGAGAGGAGGCAGGCCGGGCTGAGGGATACCCCTCCAGTACATGAATTTTCATGCACCGGGCCTCTTCTTTGACTATAAAATAAAGACACAGTTTGTAGTCTGTGGTGCTGTCGCTAGCTCTGCATCAAAGGACAGCATCCCACTGAGACCCAGCTTTCATTCTTTTGTCTGTCTTTTCTCAATCCTTCACAGCCCCCACTCAGGTTCACCCTTGGCCGTGCTGGCAGGGTACATGATTTTGTACAAATCTCTTTTTACTTTTTATTTTTAATTAAATCTTTATTATTGAAAGTATTACATATGTCCCTTTTTTTTCCTATTGACCCCTTCTAGCCTGCGCCCCTCCCCCCCAAAGCCCTCACTAACTATTGTCTGTGTCCATGAGTTATGGATATATGTATACAAGTTCTTTGGTTGATCTATTCCCACCCTGATTTTGTACAAATCTCTTAACCTTCCTGGACCTTAGCTTTTGTACCTAACAGGAAGTGATTGGACTGGTATTTGGAGTTCTTCTCTGTGTATCATTGTTTATCAAAATCTAAGAAATTTGATTTTATAGATTTTTTTTTAATTAAAACAGTAACCAACCACTGAGACCGGTTTGGCTCAGTGGATAGAGCGTCGGCCTGCGGATTGAAAGGTCCCGGGTTCGATTCTGGTCGGGGGCATGTACCTTGCTTGTGGGCACATCTCCAGTAGGGGGCATGCAGGAGGTGGCTGATCGATGTCTCTCTCTCATCGATGTTTCTGACTTTCTATCCCTCTCCCTTCCTTTCTGTGAAAAATCAATAAAAATATAAAACAAACAAACAAACAAACAAACAAAAACAGTAACCAACCATTTCTAAGTCACTGTGTTTTCAAGGGAAGCATACTCTTTAAAGGAAGAATCACACTGTTGAGTGGTATTGGGGATAGAAGGGAATTTATTTCTCTGCCATTGTATCTGGTAATATCAAAAGAGAAAGGACTGGCAAGGGAGTTGTCAGTTAAAGGCCAGATTGTTAACTATATTATACTAGTTGCCCTGCGCATGAATCTGTGCACCAGTAGCTCTCTGGGGGCCCTGGCTGCTCCATGCCTGCTGCCCAGAGGCTCTCTGTGGCCCAGAGGCCCATCTGTGGCCAGGTGCAGAACGCTTGCCTTGTCGCTGGGGCGATGAAGCCAACATTTTGCCAGGCTGCTCACACTGCCTGCTCTCAGCGTCCTCTCCCCCAGGACTGAGGGACTCCAGGGGGACTGAGAGGACTGGGCACTGCCATCTTGTGGCTATTAGTGCCGCCATCTTTGTGACAGAGTGATGGTTAATTTGCACATTATCCTTTTATTAGATAGGATGAGGTGTTTTTGTTCTACTGTTAAAAGAAAGCCCAAGACATGATTTATGCCTCTGGTGAGCACTGTGCTGGAATCTGTCTTGTATAATAGCACTTAGTTATCACAATAACTATTTGAGGAAGGTAATTTCTTCCCCCCCTCCCCCTTACTTTTATAATAACAAACGAATTTCGATGTAACCATGGCAGAGTGAAATTTTAAACATTTTTATCTGAGTGGAGAGAACGTTTGCTACTAGTTGTTTTTCTAGTTGTGGCGATCTCCAGTTTCCTGGGTGGAGATGCCTGCTCTGGCAGGGACTTCCCCATCAACCTCTTCACATATGGCGATGCAAGGCAAGTGGGTTCCCCTAGTTTTGGAGGAATATTTTGTGTTTGGAAAAAGTAGTATCTTCACTAGGCACCTTATTTATGGAAAAGTCAAAACCTATGATGGGAAGAAGTAGAAATTTGGGTAGAATAGGAAGGACCATGAAGTAATAATGATATATTTGTGTGAACAACAAAACCAGAAAAACGATGCTGGGATCTTGGGAGTGACACTATAGTAAACCATGATCATAATTATGGAAAACTGGCTTTCAAGTTCAAAGAAAATAGCATGTGATGTCATTTCCTGTACCATAGTTACTATGCCGATCTTCCTTATACAAGTCCTAGGTCTGAGACCCAGACACCATTAATCAACTCAGTGATTCTTTCTACTTTGATGCATTCCCTTGAGGATAACATAGTCCCCTAAAACTCATATTATAACCCATCTTTTGAAAAAGCAGTACCCCAGAATAAACTTTATAATAGGCTTTTACATTTTCAGAAAGTTAGGGACAATGACAATGACAAGGAACAGAGGGGTGTGGGCAATGAAGAGAATGAATGAAAAATGCACTTTGTGAGGAGATATAAAAAGAGCAGTGAGCCTGGCCAGTATGACTCAGTGGTTGAGTGTCGACCTATGAAATAGGAGGTCATGGTTCGATTTCTGGTCAATGCACATGCCCAGATTGTGGGCTTGATCCCTAGTAAGAGGCATGCAAGAGGCAGTTGATCAATGATTCTCTTTCATCATTGATGTTTCTATCTCTCCCTCTCCCTTCCTCTCTGAAATAAAAAATATATATATTAAAAAAAAAAGAGTGTGGATTTGGCAAGGTGAGTTGTACGGAGAAGCCAATGTGCAGTCATAGCTCCAGAGAAGTATTCCTATGGATTTCTTTACAGAGGCCAACGTCTCAGTTTCAGTTTCAGGAAATCCCCAAACAGGAAATAAGATGTTGCAAGCTTTGGGCTTTGGGACAGACTTGAGAGATAAATTTAAAAAACCTAAAAATCACTCGGTGACTTCTTGGCTTCTGAGGACATGTAACTGAGCCAAGGTCAGGCCACCCTTCCTGCGGCTGCAGCCGGCTCAAGTGCCCGGTCTTCCTGCCCATCGCCCCAGAGCCAGTGTTTCAGAAACACAGCCACATTCCTCACCTCCACACGGCACCTCCGCTCAAGTTGCACAACCCTTCAGCAATCTGGAGGGTCACTCAAGAAGGGCAAGGAAAACAAGGAGAAACAAGCCCTAATCTTGTGTGGAACAGAAAGAATCTGTTTTGGCGGGGAGGGTAGAACTCGGGGTTTCAACAGTCTGATCTCAGTGCTGGCAGCCTCTCTGATGACCTTGGAAAAGACCTTGTGTCAACTTGATCGGAACCTCTAGACAGATCATGAGTTCAGCCAAACATTTGAATGTTCCAGCATTTGCCTGTTTAACATCAGAGAGGGGCAGTCTTCACTGCGCTTGGCTTCAGTGTGACTCCCAAAAAAGCCGTTGTGAGGGGTCCCTCCCCATCCCCATTGCCTCCTTTTCAACACCCCACAAACAAATTATGGGGAAATATTGGACAGTGTAGAAGTATCGAGCTCTCAGACGATTCACTTATTACTTAGAATGTAAGTGGAGTTGGATTTAGATTAATTTCAACATGACTGCAAAGGGACTCTAGAGACAGGGAACCTGAATGTGTCCACCAGGATGTATAAATCTTTTATGTTCCCCTCACATGTGCTCGCTGCTTCCCAATTAAACTGAGAACTTGGTCGCAGGCTGTGCACAGCTTCTCTCGTGTTTACATGTAGCACATATTTCTTCAGGGCACTGCCCACTGGGACAATTGATTAATCTGAGCTTGTCATTAATTGTTTGATGTCTATTATATAGGAGGATAGGATGGTCCCAGGGTAAATATAATTTGAGAATAGCCAGGGGTGAGTGACAGCATGACTGTTCTCTCATCTCCCACTGACTCCAGACATTCAAAGCGAGCTTGGCAATTATCGAACCAAGACAGAAAGGAGCAACATGTGATTTTTCCCAACGGGGGATTTTATTGTCCATTTGGGTCCCTTTGTTTATTGCATCTCAAAGAAACCATGACAACCATGTTTGTCTCTATTTCCTCTCCCCTAGACGCTTCTGGTTCCATCTGTTCGATATTTGCCAGCGAAGTCAACTTTTTGTCTCTCTTCTCATTGTAAGGGCAAGTGTGCTTGTGTGGGTTCATTTTGTGTGTTTTTGAAAATACTAGAAGAAAATAAAAATTGAAAGGTGGTGCTTGGCTTGAAAAAATGTTAAATACTTTCTCTACACTTTTTCTTTTTTCTTTTATTATTATTATTATTATTATTATTATTATTATTATTAATTTTTTATACATATCTCTCCATTGCCCCCCTCCCTCCCAGGCATAACCCAACCCCCCAGTGTTTATGTTCATTGGTTATGCTTATATGCATGCATACAAGTCCTTTGACTGATCTCTTATCTACCTCACCTAACTTTAATCTTCTGCTGTAATTTCACAGTCTGATGCTTTACTACCTCTGTATCTATCCTTTTGTTCATCAGTTTATAATGTTCTTTATTATCCACAAATGAGTGAGATCATGTGATGCTTCTCCTTCATTGACTGACTTATTTCACTAAGCATAAGGCTCTCCAGTTCCAACCAGGTTGCTGCAAATGGTGAGAATTCCTTCTTTTTAATGGCAGCATAGAATTCCATTGTGTAGATGTACCACAGTTTTCCAATCCATTCATCTGCTGACGGGCACCGAGGCTGTTTCCAAATTGTGGCTATTGTAAATTGTGCTGCTATGAACATAGGGGTGCATAAATCCTTTCTGATTGGTGTTTGTGATTTCTTAGGATAAATTCCTAAGAGTGGGATTACAGGGTCAAATGGGAGATCCATTTTTAGTTTTTTGAGGAAACTCCATACTGTTCTCCACAGTGGCTACACCAGTCTGCATTCCCACCAACAGTGAACAAGGTTCCTTTTTCTCCATATCCTCGCCAACACTTGTTGTTTGTTGATTTGTTGATGATTGCCATTCTGACTGGGTCTACACTTTTTCTTAATTGTCAGTGTGACATATTCATAGATTTGATTGTCAGAAAGTGCCTGTCAATGTGTATCATGCCTGGAAAACAAAGTAAAACTAGAGACCCTGCTTCGTAAGGGTGCATCCGCGTGATGAAGAACGCCGCTTCTATGTGCAGTCGTGAGGATGCATATCTAGATCTAACCTTTTCTCTTTCTTCTTCCAAGGTCTCAGGGAGTGGCAGCTGGAAGCACCCGCTCCTTCATTACCAAGCAGTTTTGTCTCCCAAGGCTTTTTACAAGCTTGTAAGGTGCTGTGGCTCTTTGATGACCCCTGCGCACAGAAAGAGTGATTAAGAGAAATAAATATATGGAACAACTCCAGTGGGATGCTGTTGTCACTTCTTGTGATGTAGGGTGTCCTTTTGCAATTGAGTTCCTTCTGATGGAGCAGTTTAGCACCGAACTATTCCAGGCCCAGGAGTCCTGCCTAATTTTTCCTTTGCTATTAACTACTATGTGACCTTGAGCAAAGCATTTCAGCTCAACACGAACTCCAGTTCCTTCGTATGTAAGATGAAGCAGAGCTAGATGACATAAAGCCCCAAAGACCTTAAAAACAATGCTGTTCTGTTGCATGCCCAAGCACTAAACCCTAGCTAACGATTTTGCTAGGTTTCCTCTTCTACATTTTATATATATGCAATTCTAGCCTCAATCCTCTTCTTTTTTTTTTTTTAAATATAGCTTATTGATTTTACAGAGAGGAAGGGAGAGATATAGAAAGTCAGAAACATCAAAGAGAGAGAGACATCGATCAGCCACCTCCTGCACGTCCCACAGTGAAGATATGCTGCAAGCAAGGTACATGCCCCCAACCGGAATCGAACCCGGGACCTTTCAGTCCGCAAGCCGACGCTCTATCCACTGAGCCAAACCGGTTTTGGCCTCAATCCTCTTCTTTTTTAAAAAAAAATGTTTTTGTTGATTTTAGAGAGAGAGAGAGAGAGGAAGGGAGAGGAAGAGAGAGAACATCAATATGAGAAAGAAAAATGGAGCATTGCCTTTCATCCTGGGGTCAAACCTGTAACCTGAGTTTGTGTTCTGACTGGGAATCAAAAGGGCAATCTTCCTGCGCATGGAACTATGCTCGACCAATACAACCACAGTGGCCAAGGCTCGATCTTCTTTCATCATTCTATAACCTTTCTCATCTATCTTGTCTGCTTCGCATTGTCAGCTCTCATTAATATACTTATGAATAAATCATTTTTAAAATTAACTTGATTGTATTGTAATTACACAAAATACAACACACCCATTTCACATTCAGTGATTTTTTTTCTGAATGTAGACAGCTACAACATTTATATCACCCCAATAAGTTCTCTAGTTCCCATTTGAATCTAACACTCACCATTTCTGGCCCTAGACAATCACTAATCTGCTTTTTAACACCAAATATTTCCCCCCTCTCAAAGCCATGCTTCTAATCATGATGAACTACCCACTGGGAAACTTGACGTACATGCATCACAGGCCCCTTGACCTTAATGAAATACAAATCAAGATCTTTTCCCATAAATCTGCCAGATCACCAAAATTGCACATCTGAGATTCATCCATATTCCTTCCTTGCTTCCTCTTCCCGTATTAATCCATCCCAGTTAGTAGTCTACTCCCTTAAGGTATCTCCATCTGTCCCTGTCTTCTGCCACTGTTGGTGTGGAACCTCACAGGTTACAGTGTAGTCCCACCAGGTTCAGGAGTTCTGTGGTCCCTTCCAAGGTCATACCCCACATCCTCCCTCTCCCAGCTCAGATGACCTCTGCATAGACTTTTCCCAATATGTTTATTTGGTGTGAGCTATGTAATCTGCTCACTTCAGGGCCTTCCTCTCAATAAAACCTTTCTCTAGTAAATTAAGCACTTCCTGGTGTAATATCTCTTAATAGCCATTTGTTCCCTGCGACAGAACCCTTACCTAACTTTCCAGGCTCACTTCTTTCTTCTCCATCATTAGCACGTCCCTATGCTATCCTATACCAAACTATATGTTGCCTGAACACTCCATGCTTTTTTTCATACTTCTACAACTTTGCATACACTGTTTTATTTCCTCTGTCTGAATATCGGTTTGATGAATCCCTATTTATTCTTCAATTACTCAGCTTAAGTAATTTCCTCAGTGAAGCCTTCCCTAGGTCTCTCAAAGACCATTTCTCTCTTCTTCTTGTACATCACACCTTGTTTATTTATTCTTTGTAATCACCCAGATAACATTCCAGTGGAAAGTGAGGGAGCAGTACAGACAACCCATTCCCGAAATGTTCTTAAGAGTTGATAGGTTAAGCTTAGGAGAACATTCTCACATGTGTATACATCCAAACACCTACAGGGATGGGGGAAGAAGACCATTTCACAGTCTTCGACTTTTGGTTTACGCTTTACAATCTAGTTCAGTTCAGAGTTTTAATGAGGAGTTGGAGCTTTGAGAATGAATCTTCCGCCACCTTTCATTAGGATCTCCTCCAGTTTCTTCCACTGGTCTTGGAGTTAGCATGTTTATTGTCTTTTGTTCTCCACTCAGGGCCCTGGTTCTTCCCCTGCAGGGGTATGACCTTGAGCTCTGTCAAGACCTCTGCGGATCCACCTGAGGTGGTAAGAGAGAGCCCTCCCAGGTGTTCCGGATGGAGTAGCATCTGCAATCTTATATGCCTGTTCTGTAGATTATCTTGATAAGATACCTATTTCCCGTTTCCGAGTCTAGCACCCTCTTGACATATGAGAAAAATCTACCTGGAAATGTTTATAAAAGGACTTATTTTAATTTTAATGACCAGTTTACATGTTTGACTCCTACAGACTACATTTTTTGAAGATCAACTGGTGTCCCCCTGCTCCATCCTTCTCCCATCCCCCCGTATATTCCTAGTGTCCAGCACGGTGCCTGGAAAAATCAATTAATGAATGAATCTCATTTATGAGTTTGAATCCTGCCTATACTTTTTTTTTTTTTTTACCAAAGTTAATGATTTAAGTAGCATGTTCTGCCTTGATTAAAATCCTGCTCATGAGTAAGTGAAAATATGGTTGAATATCTACAAGCATAAAACATTTTCTCATTTAAAATTAGCACAGACAATATTTTCCTGGTTGATGCTTCTCATTCAATGCATCACTCTTTAAAACATAAATTAAAGCCAAGACTGGACAATTAATTTGTATAATTAATTTGTCAGGTCTTATTGCTGGTGGTAGACATGTTGATATAATGTACGGGAATGAGCACTATTTGTAGGACCTGGGATACATTAAAAGAGAAGAAACTAAACAACCAGGAAAAGGCAACCAAACAATGTACACTTTTTTTTAAGCACATTTGAAAGAGTAAGCTACGTGTCAGGTCAGAGTGCTGATTGCAGAGAGCAAGGTGGGGATAGTTGTTCTCCTCAGGGGGTTGAAGATCCTGGATGGGTTCTTATGTTTCTGTGCAGATGGTGACAGGCCATGGAGAAGGAACACCTGGAAATTAGCTGGCTTCTGATACATGTTTGCTGAAGAAGAGGTTGTATTGCTGTGTCACAAAGTGAGATAAAGCATTCAAGAAGTTCTTTGGAGATATATAGACCTTAGAACTATAATTGCACATACGGCAAGATCACACTCTCTAGTCAGGGGTTAAACCCTCTTAGTAGTTGACCCTAACCCTTTGCTTTCTTTGGGTAATAGAATATTCACCTTGGCTATCTGTGTTTCTATAATGTATGTGTATACACTGCCTTAGGGTGTTGCCAAATTGCATCTCACCTACTAGATTATATTGTCTTGGAATTGATGTCTTTGCAGGCTCTCTATAGCTCAGTATGTATTGACCATATTCCAAGCATTTTTACATATGGCTGTGATGTGGTTTGAGTCTCAAAGCAACTTTGTAAACTGAAAATATTATCATTCTGATTTTTCCAAATGGGAAAACAGATTCAGAGTGCCGAGTAACTTAACCGAATTTACCCAGCAAATAAGTGGCAGAATTCAGATTTAGATAAAAATATACTTTTTAAAGAAACAAGAATTTATTCCAAGGATGTACTAATGCTTCATTAGCTGACAAAATAAAATGGATGACAGCATTTTATTGTCATGGAATTGGTACATTTTCCTCTATCATCTGAATACTATATTTATTTCATGGTCATTCATGGAGAGTATAATCCAAGGTTCCACTTAAAATTTTTAAATATATTAAAAATTTTTTTCAGTTATAGTTTACACTCAACTAGGGGCCCACTGCATGAATTCGTGCACCCTGAAAGGAACTGTGGGCCATGAGACTGTGGTGGGCACAGGGGCAGGTCTCAGCCCATCCTCTGTGCCTGCACCTGGTCCCTCCCAGTCCCCTATCTGCCAGCAGCCCTGCTCCCACCCCCACTACTCCCATGTGCTGATGGTGCTCACTCTGCTCACACCCACTGACTGCATGAAGCGATTGGGGCCAGCAGCAACAGCAGGTGTGAGCAGGACCAGCGCTGTCAACAGATGTGAGCAGCTGGCTGCTGCCCCAATTGCCCTTCAGGAGCAGAGAGAGGTAGAGAAGCCCTCAGGGGCAATCAGGGCCTCTCGCACCTGCTGATGTCACTGAGTCACCTTGGTCTTGGCTGGCACTGGGCACCAGCAGTGAGTGGAAGCAAAGAATGTTTAGTAACCACCAGAGACTCACCCTAATGACAGTGACTGGTGGACTGCCTTGGTCTGGTGCCCCCAGTTACCTGCCCCACCATCCTGCCATGGCTCCACCATCCCACCATATTCTGTGCTCTGCCGCCTGCTGCCAATGGCCACCATGTTCTGCACGTGCCCCCTGGTGATAAGTGCACGTCATAGCAACCGGTTCTTTGTTCTACCGTTTGGTCTATTTCAGCGGTTCTCAACCTGTGGGTCTCGACCCCTTTGGGGGTCAAATGACCCTTTTACAGGGGTCACCTAAAACCATCAGAAAACACCTATTTCCCATGGTCTTAGGAACCAACAGACCGCTTCTCGGTGTAGCAAAGTGTAGCAATGTAGTTTACTGTTGTTATATGAAGACTGTTGCCCATGCTACACCATGATTCAAGACAAAATTTCATTTATTTGTAATTAGAAATAAATATATCACAATATATAATTACATATTGTTTTTGTGATTCATCCCTATGCTTTAATTATGTTCAGTTTGTAACAATGAAAATACATCCTGCATATCAGATATTTACATTACAGTTCACAACAGTAGCAAAATTACAGTTATGAAGTAGCAACGAAAATAATTTTATTGTTGGGGGTCACCACAACATGAGGAATTGTATTAAAGGGTCGCGGCATTAGAAAGGTTGAGAACCACTGGTCTATTTGCATATTAGCCTTTTATTATTTAGGATACTATTTTGTATTAGTTTCAGGTATACAGCATAGTGCTTAGGCAATCATATACTTACTGTACAAAGTGCTCCCCTGATATTTTAAGTACCCACCTGGCAGCCCTGTACATCCTTATTATAATATTATTGACTATATCCCCTATGCTGTACTTTACATCCCCATGACTATTTTGTGACTACCAATTTCTACTGCTCAATCCCTTCAACTTTTTCATTCCCCTCCCCCCCACCCTTCTGGTAACCATCAGTTTCAAAGTTCTGCTTTTAATTGGTGCTTAGTAGAGATGGCTTAGTTTCCTAACCGTGTGAACCAGATCCTCAGCTTATACATGGGCATCCATTGATCTAGTTGCCCAAAACAGTTACATATTCCCGAAAGGACATTTAGCTCACAATTAGGGTATTTGAGTACCTCTCACAGAGTTTGTGGTTTTCCTTTTCTTTGCATTGAATGGCAGGCTATTATTTAAAAATGTAATAAGTATCCAGTTCTGTAATTGCTTCCTTATTATCATCTTCTCTCTTTCCACTCCCCACTGTTCCCCCTGCCATCATGATGACACTTCCCTCAGGCACTCACACATGTCACTCCCCAAAAACGGAGTATAAAAACATATTAAAATACACCACACATGGTGATTAGCTGTCAGAAGGTCACCCAGCATCTTGATCTCAGTCCTTGCTTTTAAATAATGCAAATCCAATTTATCTAACTCTCAAACTTCTTTGAATTTTAGTGTCTCCATCACTCTGTGGTAACATGGCTCGTTTATTCAGGGTAATTTAATAAAACGATGAAATGACTTCATATACATGTTTAATTGCATCTCTTCAGATACAGATTGGTTGATATCAAAAGAGTCTCCTTTCCTGAAACACCGGCAAATGTGTTCTTAATAAAAACTATGTTAGTCCCTAAGAAATCTACTGGATCAACAGAATGCTCAGGAAAAATACGCCCTGTTGGCTAAATCATGAGTCCCAACTGCATTCGACAACTTCACATTAAATCTTTCTTTTGACGCCTCTTATTATTCAGCTCTATTTATTCCTGGAGCCCATATAGGGTGTCACCATTATAAAAATGTTATAAAACCGGGGCCATAAATGAAATTATCTTGAGGTACAAACTAACTTATTCATGTACTTAGGAAGGTAAATTGCACTGCTCACTCTTGCTGAGCAAGGGATTTGCAGATTGCCTCTGGGATAATTTGGCAACTCTGTCTTGGGTTGTTTTCTGTCCTTTTGATGTGTGTCTCCAGCCTCAAAAGCAGCTTAGCTTTTAGCTGGAACACTCATTCACTCTCGTGGCTCCGGAGCAGAGCTCCTTTATTTTCCGTGTCGCAACATTTCATACGTGTTTTTGTTTGGTTTCAGGGAGTGAAGGGAAAAGATCAGGGCATTAATCTCTCACTCCATTAGAAGGATGCATTTCCGTTTTCATCCAATTAGCTGCAGTCATTTGAAGCATTTGGTGCCTGCCGATAAGGCGGGAGGCTGGCAGGGGTAGCAGGGGCGGTGGAAAGCTTTCAGAAGGCGCCCTGTGAGCTGTTACTGTGAGTTTCACTCAGAAGATCAAGTATCAAGCCTGCTCACCCCAGCCTTATCCTCAAATCCTTAGGTGTTCATTGACCATCGGCATGTGGTCACTCAGGGAGGTTGCAGTGAGGCATCCGGCAGAGGTTCTGCAAGGTCGCAGGGCACATGGAACCGAAGTAGCCAGCAGGGAGTTCAAATCTGTCCACACAGCTTGTTCCCAGGGGCAAAGGGCCTAAATGCTGCCTGCTTTCCCCCTTTTAAAACAGGACAGTATAAAAACCTAGACATTTTAATTCGACTCTCCGTTTATTCACATTTAGTAATCCCTTTGATAGTAACAGGACAAATGTAACTCCCAGAAAAAATGAAGCCTGTTATTTCTGAGGTGGTGATTTGTGTAGGCAGAAGGGTTTTAAGGTCCTACCACCCCATTTTTTTATGTCTCTCTGCTCCACCTCTTTCCACAATATATTTTTTTAGAATAAGGCCAGATATTCTCTGGAAACTTCAGCCTGATAAGAAAGTGAATCTGCTCCAGGTTTTGGAGTGAGATACTTTCTTTTCTAGAATGAGCTCCCGTTTTTCCTTGGACAACTCCAGCATCATGAAGTTGTAGGTGAGAAATGCTTTCCGCACAAAGAGGAAGCTCAAGGACTTGACCTAGCTCGCCAATTACTTCTGAGAGAGGAAGGATGGACTTGGTTCAATGGGAAGGTTAGGCAATAAACATGGGATCTGGCTCTCTCATATTTTACTCCTTTAGTTTCCTCATCAGTCAAGGAATTGCTAATACCTCTTTTGGTTTTAACATTTTATGACTGGAGAGGCAGCATATTTCAGTTTGGGATTGGAAAACAGTAAGCGTGTATGTTCTTGCTGGTTTGTTCATGGCAGACAGCTCTCATTAATTGCGGAAACTTTCTGCTGACCTTGGAGCTCTAGGCTGTAGCATCTTTCTTTACACAGAATTTCAAGAGCCACTACCCAGCAGGTGAAGACAAAACTTAAATGTCATTTCACACATAACGGACAGGGATATAGTGACAGAGTACTGGGCAGAGGTCTGCTTTTACATTTCTGGGCAACCCTTGGGAAGTCAATGAAATATTTAAAAATTAAATTTGATATAGTGTTTTATGTGGCAATAAGTTTTCAGTTCTCTGGGATAATTGCTCAGAAGGGCAATTTGCTGGGTTATATTGGTAGTTTTATATTTAGTTTGAAAAGAAATTGGCAAATTATTTTCAGAGTGACTCTAACATTCCTACCAAAACTGATCCAGTTTTTCTGCATCTTCCCCAGCATTGAGTGTTCTCACTATTTTTTATTTTAACCATCCTGATAGGTGCATAGTAAAATCTCATGGTAATTTTAATTTGCATTTTCCTAGTGGTCATTAATGTTGAACATCTTTTCATGGGTCTTTTTATTGTCTATTTATCTTCATCTAGAAAATGTCTCTTCATATCTTTAGTCCATTTTCTAATTGGATTTTGCCTTTTTTACCTTTGAGTTTTGAGAGTTCTTTATTTATTCTAATTACTAGTCCTTTGTTGGATAAGTAGTTTATACTTTCTTTATGATTTTCTCCCACTCAATAGCTTGCCTTTTCATCATTTTAACAAGGTCTTTTGCAAAGCAGAAGTTTTTTATTTTGAATTTATCATTTTATGACCTTATTTTGATCATATCTCATTTAGAGTCTATTTCTCTGTGTCTTTACATTCTTTCACTGGTGTTTTGTAGTTTTCAGTTTATGTTTTTTGCATTCTTGATTAAGTTTTTTACTATGTATTCCATTATTTTTATATTATTTTAAATGGATTTTCTTAATTTCCTTTTAAGGTTGTTCATTGTTACTGTATATTATTTTGTGATGAATTTGTATCTTGTTACATTACTGAAATAACAGTGTGAACTGTTACTAAATTCTAACAGTTCTTCTATTTATGAAATATTTAGGATTTTCTACATATAAGATCTATGTCATATTTGAATGTAGATAATTTTACTTCTTTCTTTTAAATTTTTAAACTGTTTATTTCTTTTCTTGCCTAATTGCTCCAAAAATAGAGCAGAATTTCCAATATTATGTTGAATATAGGTGCTAAAAGTGGGTATTCTTGTCTTGTTCCTGATCTTACAGGAAAAGCTTTCAATCCTTCACCATTGAGTATGATATTAGCTACTTTTAAAAAATAAATGGCTTTTATTATATAAAGATGATTTTTCTTCTATTCCTAATTTGTTGGGTGATTTTTTTTATTGTGAAAGGTTTTTAATTTTGTTAAATGCTTTTTCTGCATCATTTGGGATTCTCTCCCCTAATCTTGTTGATGTATTATGTTACCTTGATATGTTAAACTATCCTTGCATTGCAGAAATAAATTATCCTTGCTCATGGTATATAATCCTTCCAATGTATTGTTGAATTCTGTTTACTAGTATATTGTTGGGAATTTTTTTTAGTATTCATCAGGTATATTGGCTTTTAATTTATTTTCTTGTTTTTTCTTTCTCTGTCTTGGTATCAAGGTAAGGCTAGCCTTATAGATTAAATTTGAAGTTTATCCTTTTCTTAAGAAATATTCCTGTTAACTAAAAAAAAGTATTTGGTAAAATTCACCAATGAAGCTCTCTATTTGGTCTAGGGCTTTTATTTTCTTCTTGGGAAGTTTTAATTACTGATTCAATCTCTTTGTTACTAGAGGCCTGGTGCATGAAATTTGTGCACTGGGAGGGAGGTCCCTTAGCCCGGCCTGTGCCCTCTCACAGTCTGGGAGCCCTTAGGGGATGTCTGACTGATTGCTTAGGTGGGGAGCGGGCCTAAGCTGGCGCCTGAACACCCTCAGTGCTGCCAGAAGGCAGAGAGGCTCTCACCACTACCACTGCGCTCACCAGATGTGTGGCTGGCTTGTGGCTGAGTGGTGCTCCCCTTGTGGGAGCACACTGACCACCAGGGGGAAGCTCCTGCATTGAATGCTGGCCCCCTGGTGTTCAGTGTGTGTCATAGCGACTGGCCGTTCCACCATTTGGTCAATTTGCATATTAGCCTTTTATTTTGTAGGATAGGCTAATATTGGTTGAATTGTATTCCTGCAAAAGTCTTATATTCAAGCCCTTACCCCTAATACCTGAGAATATGACTATTAGGGGATAGGACCTTTTAGAGTACTAGTTAAGTTCAAAGGAGGTTGTTAGGATGGGTCCTAGACCAATATGATTGTTGTCTTTATAAGAAGAGATCAGGACACATACAAAGACAGCACATATGTATTTACACAAAGAAATGACCATGTGAGGACACTGAAAGAAATTGACCATCTGTAAGCCATGGAGAGAGACTTCAGAAATAAAATACCCTGTCAATACCTTGATCTTGGACCTACAGCTTCTAGAATGATAAGAAAATAAATTTCTGTTGTTTAAATCACACAGTCTATGGTGTTTTTTAAAAATGTATATTTTATTGATATTTTTACAGAGAAAAAGTGAGAGGGATAGAGAATTAGAAACATTGATGCGAGAGAAACATTGATCAGCTGCCTCTTGCACGCCCCTTACTGGGGATGTGCCCCCAACCAAGGTACATGCCCTTGACCGGAGTCGAACCTGGGATCTTTCAGTCCACAGACCGACACTCTACCCACTGAGCCAAATTGGTTTTGGCAGTCTATGGTATTTTGTTGTGGCAGCCTTAGCAAACTAATTCGTGGATCAATTCAGATTTTCTCTTTCTTTATGATTTAATGTCAGTAGGTTGTATAATTCTTCTTCTTTTTTTTTGCTTACAAGCAACTCATTTATTTTTATTTTTTAAAAATTTAATAAATATTTATTGTTCAGATTATTACATTTGTTTCTCTTTTTTCCCCTCCCCTCCATACCTCCCCTCCACTTGCTCCCACCCCTCCCTCCACCTTACCTCCCACGACATTGTCCTCATCCATAGGTGTATGATTATTGTCCAGTCTCTCTTTATAACCCCCCATCACCCCTTTCCAGATTCTATTACATTCACCAGTTTATTCTGTTCATCAGATTTTTAATTCACTCTTTAGATTTACTTGTTGATAGATATGTATTTATTGTTCATGATTTTTATCTTTACCTTTTACTTCTTCCTCTTCCTGAAGAGTACCTTTCAGCATTTTATATAATACTGGTTTGGTATTGATGAACTCCTTTAGTTTTTTATTATCTGTGAAGCTCTTTATTGGCCCTTCAAATCTGAACAATAGCTTTGCTATTCATCACCTTGAGTATTTCTTGCCACTCCTGTCTGGCCTGCATTGTTTTTGTTGAGAAATCAGCTGACAATCCTATGGGTACTGCTCCCTTGTAGGTAATTACCTGTTTTTCTCTTGCTGCTTTTAATATTCTCTCTTTGTCTTTTGCTCTTGGCATTTTAATTATGTATGATATGTCTTGGTGTGGTCCTCTTTGGATTCCTTTTATTTGGGGTTTTGTGTGCTTCCTGGACTTGTAAGTCTATTTCTTTTACCAGATGTGGGAAGTTTTCAGTCATTATTTCTTTAAATAGATTTTCAGTATCTTGCTCTGTCTCTTCTTCTGGCACCCCCACAATTCTGATGTTGGTATGCTTGAAATTGTCCCAGAGGCGCCTTACATTATCTTCACATTTTTGGATTCTTCTCTATTCTTGCTTTTCCAGTTGAGTGTTTTCTGATTCTTTATATTTCAACTCTTTGACTTGATTCTTGCCTTCCTCAAGTTTGCTGTTAGGTCTCTGTATAGTATTTTTTATTTTAGTCAGTATATGTTTAATTTCTAGTTGGTCCTTTTTCATTTCTAGTTGGTCATTTTTCATCTCCTCTTGGGTCTCAATAAATTTATCCACCTTTTCTAGGAAATTCTTGAAAAACCTTGTAAGTGTGGTTTTGGACTCTATAACCAGTCATTTGCTGTTCTCCATTTCTTTTGTTTGTGATCTCTTGCTTTGTTTCTGCATTTTCACTATGCCAGGAGAACTTCTGTGCTGGAATCAGCCTTATGATGCAAAACTTGCAAAACTGCAAAAGCCTCTCTGTTCAGATTGGGAGGGGTGGAGTCTCGGGGCTGAGCAGACAGCCTTGGCTTCCAGTCAGCCCTGCTGTATGCGGCCCCTGGGTCTCAAGTGTCTCTTGGTAAAACTGGTAATCACTGTGGCCCTTTCTGTGCATATGTGCAGGTGCCTCCAGACATCTGCCTTTCTGGTTCTGTTGTGCTCTGGGACCCATATGAGTCTGGGTCCCCAGGTCTCCCCTGAAACTGGGGTTCAATGCAGTTAGAAGTGGCACAGTTGAGAGGCTCTGTATCCTGCCCACTAGAGAGAGTCAGTGGTACAATCAGTAGTCCATCCTCTCTGTGCCCCAGACATCTGCCCTTTCACAGCTCCCCTAAGTTTCCATGCACTCTTCCCTTTTCACAGTCCAGACTCCCCCCGTATGAGTCTTTCCCAGAGCTGGGATTCAATGCTGTAGGATAAAGGGTTTCTTGCAGTTGGGAGTTTCCGTCTCCCTACCGCCAGAGGAAGCCAACCAGGTGCACTGCCGCCCACTCTCTCCACTCGCGCATCTCTGTACCTCAGTTTTGTGAAGCTTCTCTGAGTCTCTGTGAGCCCTTCTCTTTCCTTCTAGTTGTAGAATTTTCACTCAGCCAGCTTTCCTGTGGTTCTGGGTGATGTCTGTTCTGTCTTTTAGTTGTAGTTTTGAAATTGTTGTGCGAGGCAGCAGTTTAGGTGATTACCTATGCCACCATCTTGGTTTCTTACAAGCAACTCAGGTTGTACACTTCTGAGACTTCATTTTGTCTAGTTATTTTATTGGTATACAATTTCCATAGTACTCTGTTATACTTCTCTTTATTTCTATAAAATCAGTAGTAATATCTCCTCTCATTTTTTATTTCAGTTTCTGTGTTTGTTGGCAGAGTAGAAGGGTTGTTTTCTAACAGTTTTTGCCTTCTTGGGCTGTCTCTTTCCTTGTACATTGGTATTTTCTAGTTGCCTGCTTCTTCAGCTCCAAGTCTGGGATGCATTAGGAAAACAGAAACCTCAGGAACTCTCTCTTGTGTCATTTCTAGGCTGTCAAGTTTCCTAGCAGTTCTACCTTCTCACCATCTTTCAGCGTCTTCTTATGTTTGTTGTATATATAGTGTGAAGAGTTTTTAGCCATACCTTTCAGAAGGAATATGGAAAAGTACTTCTACTCCATCTTCTTGGGCATTGAAGTCTCCATTCATTTAGTAGTTACTTGTGAAATGTGGGAACTGGACTAGTTTATCTCTGAAATGCTTCCATGATCGGTTGTTTTCAGGACAGACTTTCTGATTTTAAAATGACAAAGTCCTAATTAAGCAAATATAGCCACTCTCTCTTTTAGGTAGAGAAGACATAGATTAAGACTCATTCCAAAACTTCAAACAAAAGGCAGAGTCTTTATCTACTCTGCTTTAAAGGAAACGTACGTTTCGCCAAAACTTTATCTGGTTGGAGGTGGAGTTCAGGGGTTAATATCTCCCCTTCTCTCTCTCTTTCTTACTGCTGGGAAACAGTGGGCTAAGTATTTTTTGCTGGCCTTTCCTAATCTTGGTTACCCTATTGTCAAACAGGGGCCCAAGTACTAGGTAGCATCAGGTGTTCTGGAGCGAGTGTCTGCACCAGGAGCCTCTCCTCACCACCCTCCTTTCCCTTTTGGCAACTTTGTGATTGTCTCCACCTCCTGCCTTGTCCCTTTGATGTCCTTAAGAAGGTCCACTGGTGGGTAGAAGGACTTGTTTTACTTTTCTCAGTTCTTTCCTCCCTTTAGGAATAGTCCTTCTACTTTCCACTGTGATACTATGACTTCCTCTGCCATTTGTCTACCTGGTCAAGAGCTGACGTAAAAAACCTTTTTTAGGTCAAAAATCCCTAGGCTCCCTGAATCCCTTTCTGTTATTCTCACTGTCACAGGCCACAGATCTAGCGGTGTGCTGCCGCAGGCTCCTACTGGTTCATGAGAGACAAATGTTAAATTTTTGTGAGCTGGTTGTTAAAAATAGCCACTACTAAAAATTAAATTATGTAAATTTCAATCAAGTAAGTTATTTAAAAACAAAAAAAAGAGCATTCAAATTGTATCACTTCCTAATTATTTTACTCCAACATCCTGCTCCCTGTACTCTGGAGGTGATTTCCATCTTTGTCTGTATGGTAGAAATATAGATGAGTGTGTATAGAATAGTGTTTATGTCTTCCCAGAGTCACAGTCAGGGATTGCACATCAGTAGCTTGGAACCAGTTATGGTAGCATGGAAGTTGGAAAATGCCGCAAATCAGGGTGGGTTTATTGTTTTGTTGACTGTCTAGACTGAAGAAAATGATGAGAAAACATTATTAATGCATATTAAACTTAAAATTGTGTTATGTCTGTAGCTGTTGCAATATACATAGCCCCCAAATTGAAGAAATAGTCTTCCAGTGTTCAAAACTATTATCCTGTTCCACAAAGAAGTCATTTCATAAGACTAATGAGTGAAGTCCTAATCTAACATGTTTGTGTGTTTCACTGTTGTCTTATTTATTAATATAAGCAAATACATCAACCAACAATAATCAAGGACTACATTTATGCCATCAATGATATGAATGGCTTTTTGATAAATTTCCTACTGCTCGAACATTTTTTCATAGGCTTTTTTTTGTCAAAACATAGTTGAGTTGAAATTATAGGTTAGCCACTGACACAAAAGTTTGGCAAAAATACTAGTAAGGAAAAAGATTCTGTGAGAATAAATTTCTGTATAGAATTTGCAGCAAAACATGTTATGCAACTTATTATTTATAAACTATGTGCTGTGCATCCTTTATATCAGCAAAATTTATTTTATATGTATATTTACTAATGTATCTTTTTTTCTAGCACGCTGGTTGTTAAACATTTATCAGCATACTAATGCTTAGATCTTAATTATTATCAAGGTATTTCAGACTCCTGATTTTAAAAGGTTTCTTTTCCAACCAGAAGTTGCACTTAAGGCCAAGTTACAACTATGAAAAAGTTTGTTCACTTTATTTTTCTCTGTCTCCTTATAGAAATGTGCTTAAGATATAATCCATCAATTTACCAGCAGGTGTCGCTGTGGTGTAGGGCCACAGTCAAAGGCCTCCAGATTTGAACTTCCCCTAGAATTGTTGGAATCGTGCTTCCAGTTAAATCACACACTGAACATCTCCTGTCATATCCTTATGGAAAAACATGTCACATCCAGGTTCATGGAAATCGGGCAGCGTGATAACAAAAGCATAATCTTCTGGTTCTGTTTTTTTTTTCTTGTTTTGTATTTTTAACTCTACTATATACATATTCAAAAAGCCTGGAATACCTTTTGTTTAACTCTAGAACTATATATAGCTTTGCTGTTCAAAGTGTGGTTCATGGACCAGCAACATAGGCATTACCAGGGAGCATGTTAGAAATGCAGAATCTCAGGCCCTGCCCTAAACCCACTGGATAATAATTGCATTTTAATAAGGTCTCCACCATATCTTTATGCACATTCAAGTGCCAGTTTCCATGAAGCTGAAAACAAGATGAAAAAATAACTTTCAGCCTCATTGGGCAAAAGAATGAAGTTAGTGGGGAAGAGAAAGAGATACTTTTTGAGAGAGAAATCTGATATTTTTCTCAGTGCCTATTAGATTTCCTATTCTTTTTTTCTTCTTTTTTTCCTGGAAAGAAGAAGCTTTCTAGGTCTTTTCTTGCATAACCAGACTCCAGCTAACTCATTTTTCCACCTCCCTTTCTCCCACACTGTATCCAGCCACACTAAATCATTAGGAAATGTGACCTTAAAACTCCTGAAGGATTGTATCACTCCCCTGCTTAAAGTGGCTTCCTCTTGCTCTTAGGACATGGACCACAATCTCTATAATGTTTTACAAGGGATCGTAAGATCCAGCCCTCCCTTACATTGTGGTCTCCTTCCTCAGAACCCCTCTCCTCCTCATACTCAATGCTCAGCTGAACTGGCATTTTTGTCTCAAATGCACTCACTCTTTCTAGATTCTGGGCCTTGGTTCTGCTTCCTCTCCATGGAATGTTCTCCCTGTTCCAACTCCTCTATTTCCAGACAGGTACTTTCTTTAAAGAGCTTGATAAGCCTTTTCTAAATTCCTTAGATGCTCTAAGTCCTTCATTATATGATTCTCTAATACTTGTGTTTTTATTTCTCATGCTTATCATGTTGGTGATGACTCTGTTTTAGATTCTCCTTTCCCTGGTGGTAGACTATTTCTTTATGAAGGAAGGGAGAATGTCTGTCTTATTTATTCAAAAACTCTACCACAGCCTTCAGTGTCCCAGATTTTTAGGTGATCTCTCTGCTTTCATCATCTTTTTGCCACTCTTGCTTCCTCCTCTGTCTTGTTCTCCTTGCTGTCACCACAAAATACCAAGTTCCTATTGACACTGGTCTTTGGACGAGTTGATCTTTCTGCAAGGGCCCCCTTCCTCACTTTTTTCATACCTTTAAGTCCTCTGGTTCAACCCTAGCCATACTCTAGAGCCAGACCTAATGGGGGATTTGGTGATTTGTCTTGGTTTAGGTCTTGTACTGCATTTGCCTTTCAGTGGATAACTATATTGCACACTGATAATAGAAAATAGCTAATCTTCTTGTATACTTTTTTTATTTGTTTATTTTGTTGTATAGATTCAATTTGTTGATAGATATGTAATGTTTACCATTTTGTTATTCATATATTTTTTTAATCTTTTTCTCCCCTTCTTATTCTTAAAGAAGACCTTTTAACTTTACATGTAATACTGGTTTTGTGGCTATGAACTACTTTAACTATTTTTTGTCTGGGAAACTCTTTATCTGTCCTTAGATTCTAAATGATGTTTTGCTGGGTAGAATAATCTTGGTTGTAAGTCCTTGCTTTTCATCACTTTGAATATTTCTTGCTGCTCCCTTTTGGCCTGCAAAGTTTCTGTTGAGAAATCAGTTGACAATCTTATGGGGCTCTCTTGTAGATAACTGTTTATCTCTTGCTGCTTTTAAGATTCTCTCTTTGTATTTAACCATTAGCATTTTAGTTTTGATGTGTCTTGGTGTGGGCCTCTTTGTGTTCCTCTTGTTTGGGACTCTCTGTACTTCTTGGACTTGTATATCTATTTCATTCACCAGGTTAGGGAAACGTTCTGTCATTATTTTTTTCAATCAGGTTTTTAATTTCTTGCTCTCTCTCTTGTCCTTCCAGTACCCCTATGATGCAAATGTTGATACACTTGAAATTGTCCCAGAGGCTTCTTGTAGTACCTTTATTTTTTTGGATTATTTTTTCCCCCTGTTCTGATTAGGCAATTTTTGCTTCCTTATATTCCAAATTACTACTTTGATTCTCAGCTTCATTTACTCTACTGTTGATTCTTATTAAATTATCCTTTATTTCAGTTAATGTATCCTTCATTTTTGACTTTTTTTATGGTTTTATGTCCTTTTTTATGTTAAATTTCTGACTGAGTTCATTGAGCATTCTTATAACCAGTGTTTAGAACTCTGCATCTAGTAGATTGCTGGTCTCCATTTTATTTCACTCTTTTTCTGGAGTTTTTAAAAAAATATATATTTTATTGATTTTTTTTTTCTTTTTAAAGAGAGGAAGGGAGAGAGATAGTTAGAAACATCAATATCAATCAGCTGCCTCCTGCACATCTCCTACTGGGGATGTGCCTGCAACCAAGGTGCATGTCCTTGACTGGAATCAAACCTGGGACCTTTCCAGCCGCAGGCCAATGCTCTATCCACTGAGCCAAACTAGTTAGGGCTGGGGTTTTCTTTTGTTCTTTCATTTGTATCATGTTTCTTTGTCTCCCCATTTGGCAGCTCTTGTGTTTGTTTCTATATATTGGGTAGAGCTGCTGTGTCTCTTGGGTTTGGTAGAGTGGCCTTATGTAGTAGGTGTTCTATAGGTCCAGTGATACAGCCTCCCTGATCACCAATGCTGGGCATTCCAGGTGCCTCCCACCTGCAGGTGGGCTCTATACACCTTATGGTTGTAGTGGAGCCTTGATTACTGTTGGCACATAAACAGTAGAGATTTGTACCTAGGCTGATCAACTATAAGGACTGGCTGAGACAAATCAACCACCATGGAGGATCTGCAGGGGCCTATTTACAGAGCAAGGCTTACTTCCATGGGGTTATGGTGCCTGCTGAATCTTCCTCTTGAATGTGTCACTTATGGAGGAGGTTGGGTGGTACTTTGACATAGTCTGAAGCTGGGTGCACTGCTCTGGGGGCTCCTGGGAGGTACTGGATCGGCTCCTGCCTCTGTTCTTCTCAGGATACCTGAGTTACAAACTGTTTTGAAGATGACTGTTACTTGTGCTGGGCTTGAAAGTGTTCAGCCACAGCCAAGCTGTGATCCAAAACCAGCTGCTGCTAATGCCAGGTCTGGGGCCACTTAGTGAGAGATATTGGACACACTGAGGTCAGATGCTGCTTGTTTGTGAGATTTTAGGGAAGTCTGAAGCATGAGCCAAGACAAGCTATTTGTATGGAAACAGTTTAGGTGGACCAGAAAGTTGGGTGGAATGGGATATCAGGGTGAACAATGTAAGCTGAGCTTAACTGATGGAAATTCATATATGGTACCCTCCTGCTTGCTCTGTGGGGGAAGCCTCAGAAAAGGATCAATGGTCTCAGTCTTCATTTCTGTCTGGAAGAAAGTTGCCCCCAAGCTCTTGCTATGGTGCCAGATAATTCAGTTCCTCTTTGTATGTCCCTGGTTTCTTTTAAGTTGCTGCCCCACCACTGGAGCTCAGGGGGAGTGAATCAGAGTAAGTGTGTGCACAGGCCCATTAAGAGGAACAGCCTGGACTCCACCAGCCCTTCGTCTCACTCAAGCACAAGGCCCCTGTTTTGTTTGTTTGTTTGTTTTGTTTTTAATGGCAGCATAGGTGAACACCTAAACTGCTGCCTCACACAACAATTTCAAAACCAAAATTAAAAGACAGGACAGACATCATCCAGAACCACAGGAAAGCTGGCTGAGTGGAAGTTCTACAGCTAGAAGGAAAGAGAGGGGCTTACAGACTCAGAAGAGCTGCAAAAAGCTGAGGTATAGAGACACTCCTGTGGAGAGAGAGTGGGCAGTAGAGTTCCTGGCTGGCTTTCGCTGACAGGAGGGAAACAGAGATTCCTGAATGCACTGAACCCCTTGTCCTACTATACTGATCCCCAGTTCTGGGTGAGACTCATATGGGGGGAGTCTGGACTGTCATGAAAAGGGAAGAGTGCACGGAAATTTAGGGGAGCTGCAAAAGAGCAGAAGTCTGGGGGCATGCAACCACTAAGCATAGAGAGGACAGACTGCTGATTGCACTGTAGGCTTTCTCTAGTGGCTGGGAGACAGAATCTCCCAACTGCGCTGAACTCCACTTCTGACTGCACTGAACCCCAGTTTTGGGTGAGACACTGGGGACTCACTCTCATATGGGTCCCGGAGTGCAAGGGAACCAGAAAGGCAGAGGTCTAGAGGCACATGCATGTGCACACAGAGAGGGCTGTAGCGATTACTGAGAGACACTTGAGACCCAGGGGCTGTGTAGGGTGGGACAGCCAAGGCTGTCTGCTCAACCCTGAGACTCCACCCCATCCAAGCTTAACAGAGAGGCATGGTAAGAGGTGAGGGAGTGCAGGGGAGAAAGTCATACACCTATGGATGAGGACAATATGGGGGTGGGTGAGAGCCATGTGGAGGGGAGCTATGGGGGAAAAAGGAAGAACAAATATAATCTGAACAATAAAGATTTATTAAAATAAATAAATAAATAAAGATTTATTTAAATAAATAAATAAATGAAAATAAAATAAAGTTTTATATATATTTCCCTTTTCCCCAATTGACCCCTTCCTTCCCTCTTCCCCATCCACACCCTCCCCTCACAGCCATTCCCATTCCAGGCAAGCCATCACCACTCCAGTTGTGTCCATTGGTTAACCTAATACACATGCAAACAGGTCTCTAACCCCCTCCCCCACTTTCCCTGTTATTTGTCTCTGGATCTATTTTTGCTCATCAGTTTGTGTTGATCATTATATCCCAGATATGAGTGAGATCATGTGATATTTATCTTTCTCCAACTGGCTTATTTCATTTAGCATAATGCTCTCCAATTTCATCCATGCTGTTGCAAATGGTAAAAGTTCCTTGTTTTTTATAGTGGCATAGCATTCCATTGTGTAGATGTACCATAGTTTTTTATTTTTTAAAAAATATATTTTATTGATTTTTTACAGAGAGGAAGGGAGAGAGATAGAAAGTCAGAAACATCGATGAGAGAGAGACATCGATCAGCCACCTCCTGCACACCCCACAGTGGAGATGTGCCCGAAAGCAAGGTACATGCCCCCAACCGGAATCGAACCTGGGACCTTTCAGTCCGCAAGCTGACGCTCTATCCACTGAGCCAAACCGGTCTCAGCATATGTACCATAGTTTTTTAATCCACACATTTGCCGTTGGGCACTAAGGTTGTTTCTAAATCTTATTTATTGTAAAGTGTGCTGCTATGAACATAGGCGTGCATATATCCTCTCTGGCTGGTGTTTCTGGTTTCTTGGGATATAGTCCTGGAAGTGGGATTACTGGATCAAATGGGAGTTCCATTTTTAACTTTTTGAGGAAACTCCATACTATTTTCCACAGCGGCTGCATCAATCTGTATTCCCACCAGCAGTGCATGAAGGTTCCTTTTTCTCCACACCCTCTCCAGCAGTGGTTCTCAACCTTTTTTAATGCTATGACCTTTTAATACAGTTCCTCATGTTGTGGTGACCCTCAATCATAAAATTATTTTCGTTGCTACTTCATAATTGTAATTTTGCTACTGTTAATGAATCATAATGTAAATATCTGTTTTCCGATGGTCTTAGGCGACCTTGCTAGCAGTTTTCTGCTGCTGTAGAGCCTAAGACCATCAGAAAACACAGATATTTACATGATTCATAACAGTAGCAAAATTACAGTTATGAAGTAGCAACAAAAATAATTGTAAGATTGGGGGTCACCACAACATGAGGAACTGTATTAAAAGGTCACAGCATTAAAAAAGGTTGAGAACCACTGCTCTCCAGCAACTGTCATTTGTTGATTTGTTGATGATAGCCATTCTGACAGGCGTGAGATGGTCTCTCATTGTTGTTTTGATTTGCATCTTGGATGATTAGTGACTTTGAGCATGTTTTCATATGTCTCTTGGCATGTGTGTCTTCTTTTGAAAAGTGTCTATTTCGGTCCTTTGCCCGTTTTTTGATTGGATTGTTTATTTTTCCTTTGTTAAGTTGTAAGAGTTCCCTGTACATTTTGGAAATTAAACCCTTATCTGAAATAGCATTAGCAAATATGTTCTCCCATGAAATGGGCTTCCTTGCTGTTTTGTTGATGGTCTCTTTTGTTGTGCAGAAGCTTTTTATTTTGATGCAGTTCCATTTGTTTATTTTTTCCTTAGTCTCCATTGCCCTAGGAGCTGTGTCATTAAAGATATTGCTATGACACATGCCTGCTATTTTGCTGCCTATGGAATCTTATAGGATTTTTATGGTTTCCTGTCTTACATTTTAGTCCTTTATGCATTTTGAGTTTGTTTTTATACATGTTGTATATTGGTGGTCTAGTTTAAATTTTTTGTATATATCTGACCAAATTTCCCAGCACCATTTATTGAAGAGATTGTCTTGACTCCATTGTATGTTCTTGCCTCCTTTGTCAAATATTTATTGAACATAATGGCTTAGGTCGATTTCTGGGTTCTCTGCTCTGTTTCATCAGTCCATATGTCTGTTCTGCTCTGTTTCATCAGTCCATATGTCTGTTCAGGCAGTTTTGTAAACTGTGGCTTGGTAATATAGCTTGATATCTGGTATCGTGATCCCTCCAACTTTGGTCTTTCTCAGGATTGCTGTGGCTATTCAGAGTCTTTTTTTATTCCAGATGAATTTTTTGAGAGTTTATTCTAAATCTTTGAAACATGCCGTTGGTGTTTTAATGGAAATTGCATAGAATCTGTAGATTGCTTTGGGTAGTATGGACATTTTAATGATGTTGATTATACCAATCCATGAACATAGTATCATAGTATTTTCTTTCATCTATTTACATCTTCCTCTATCTCTTTTTTTTTTTTTTCAATATTCTGTAGTTTTCTGAGTACAGGTCTTTTATCTCCTTAGTTAAGTTTATTCTTACATATTGTCTTAATTTTTTTTTTTGGTTCAGTGGTAAATGGGATTTTTTTTTTAGTTCTCCTAATGTGAGTTAATTATTGGTATAAAAAAAGCCATAGCCGAGACCAGTTTGGCTCAGTGGATAGAGCGTCGGCCTACGGACTGAAGGGTCTGGGTTTGATTCTGGTTGGGGGCATGTACCTTGCTTGTGGGCACATCTCCAGTGAGGGGTGTGCAGGAGGTGGCTGATTGATGTCTCTCTCTCATTGATGTTTCTGACTTTCTATCCTTCTCCCTTCCTCTCTGTAAAAAAATCAACAAAATATATTAAAAAAAAATTAAAAAAAGCCATAGATTTCTGGGTGTTAATTTTATATCCTACTACATTGCCAAATTCATTTATTAGGTCTAGTAGTTTTTTGATGGAGTCTTTGTGTTGATTTTCTAAATACAGTATCATGTCATCTGCAAATAAGGACAGCTTTACTTCTTTTCCAATTTGGATGCCTTTTATTTCTTCTTCTCTGATCGCTATGGCTAGCACTTCTAGTATGATATTGAATAAGAGTGGTGAATGTGGGCATCCCTGTCTTGTTCCCGTTCTCAGGGGAAATGATTTTAGGTTTTGCCCATTGAGTATGATGTTTACTCTAGGTTTGTCATATAAGGCTTTTATTATGTTGAGTTATTATCCCTCTATTTCCACTTTGCTGAGAGTTTTCAAGCCCCCTGGTGTTTGCAGCTAGAAGTTATAGGGACTTCTCTTCTGGCACTGGAACCTGGGCTGGGGCCTGCTGTGTGGTGGGGACTCCTCACTTTTTAGGGGAGACCTCTGGAACTGAGATATCTAATTTTCATCAGCTACCCATAGTGTGGGACTAGCTTGTTCCATACCTCTGCCCTTCCTACCAGTTTTGATGTGGCTCTTTCTTTAAAAAAATTTTTTTTTGGTACTGATTGTTTTTAGGAAGAGATAGAGATAAAGTTAGATAGATATATAGATACATAGATAGATAGAATCTTAGAAACATTGATTTGTTGTTCTACTTATTTATTCATTCATTGGTTGATTCCTAACTGGGAATCAAACCTTAACTTTGGTGTATGGGAATGATGCTCTAATCATCTGAGCTACTTGGCCAGGGATGGCTTTTTTTTTTAATTTAATAAATCTTTATCATTCAGATTATTATAATTGCTCCTCTTTTTTTCCCCTCCACATAGCTTCCCTCCACCTGGTTCCTACGTCATCCTCTACCTTTATCTCCCCTCCATCATTGTCCTAATCTATAGGTGTACGATTTTTGTCCAGTTTCTTCCCACACCTCCCACACCCCTTTCCTCCCGAGAATTGTCAATCCACTGCCTTTCTATGCATCTAATTCTATTATATTCACCAGTTTATTCTGTTCATCAGATTTTTTATTCACTTGATTTTTAGATTTACTTGTTGATAGATTTGTTTTATTGTTCATAATTCTTATCTTTACCTTTTTCTTCTTCTTCTTCTCCTTAGAGAATACCTTTCAGCATTTCCTATAATACTGGTTTGGTATTGATGAACTCCTTTAGTTTTTTCTTGTCTGTGAAGCTCTTTATCTGCCCTTCAATTCTGAATGATAGCTTTGCTGGGTAGAGTATTCTTAGTTGTAGGTTCCTGCTATTCATCACTTTGAATATTTCTTGCTACTCCCATCTGGCCTGCATAATTTCTGTTAAGAAATCAGCTGACAATCGTATGGATGCTCTCTTGTGGGTAATGAACTGTTTTTCTCTTGCTGATTTTAATATTCTCTCTTTTTCTTTTGCTCTTGGCATTTTAATTATGATGTTTCTTGGTGTGGTCCTCTTTGGATTCCTTTTGTTTGGGTTTCTCTGTGCTTCCTGGACTTGTAAGTCTATTTATTTCACCAGATAGGAGAAGTTTTGGGTTATTATTTCTTCAAAGATTTTCAATATTTTGCTCTCTCTCTTCTTCTAGCACCCACATAATTCTGATGTTGGTACACTTGAAATTGTCCTAGAGGCTCCTTACACTATCTTCAAAAATTTGGATTCTTTTTCCTTTTCCGATTGAGTATTTTTTGCTTTTTTGTATTTCAAATCTTTGACTTAATTCTTGCGTTCCTCTAGTCTGCTGTTAGGTCTCTGAATAATATATATATATATATATATATATATATATATATATATATATATATAATTTCAGTCAGTGTATGTTTAGTTTCTAGTTGGTCCTTTTTTATATCCTCAAGGGTCTCACAAAATTTATTGGCCTTTTCTAGAAAATTTTTGAAAAATCTTATAACCATAGTTTTGAACTCTATATCCAGTCATTTGATTTCCTCCATTTCTTTCAATTGTGATTTATTTCTTTGTCTCCACATTTTGGCTGCTTCTCTGAGTTGGTAGAGTAGCTTTGTGTGCTAGGTGTCCTATATGGCCCAGTTGCTCAGCATCCCCAGTTACCTGAGGTGGACACTCTTGGTGTGCCCCTTTGTGGACTGTGTGCACAGCCTTTTTTGTAGTTAAGTCTTGATTGTTGTTGGTATCACTGGGAGGAATTGATCTCTAGGCCAGTTGTCTGTGAGGATCAGCTGTGTCAAAGCTGGGAGAACTTCTGTGCTAGAAACACCCTTATGAGACAAGACTTGCAAAAGCCTCTGTACTCAGCTTGGATGCGGTGGAGTCTCAGGGTGGAGCAGACAGCTTTGGCTTCCCGTCAGCCCTGCCCTATGAGGACCCTGGGTTTCATTGTCCCTTGGTATTCACTGCAAGCACCTCTGAGAGAAAGCTGTCCTTGAGTTTTGCCTGCTGCCAGACAGTCCAGTTTCTCCCCAAATGAGTCTGGGTCACCCAGAATGTGTTCAGCACAGTCGGGAACTTTTGTCTCCCTCCCACTTGATAAAGCCAGCCAGGCACTCAGCTGCCAGTCCTCTCTGCATGGGTGTACCTCAGGAACTCTGCCTTCCACAGCTCCCCTGAGTCTCAGTGTGCTTTTCTTTCTCTTTCATTCTAGTTGTAGAATTTCTACTCAACCAGCCTTCCTGTGGTTCTAGATGGTGTCTGTTTTGTCTTTTAGTTGTAGTTTTGAAATTGTTGTGCAAGACAGCAGTTTAGGTGTTTACCTATGCCACCATCTTGGTTTCTTCTCTTTTTTCTTTTGAGTATTTTTTGCTTCTTTGTATTTCAAATCTTTGACTCAATTCTTGCAATCGTCTAGTCAGCTGTTAGATCTCTGTATAATATTTTTTTATTTCAGTCAATGTTTGCTTAATTTCTAGTTGGTTCTTTTTCATATCCTCAACATTCTCACTAAATTTATTGGCCTTTTCATAAAATTCTAGAAAAACCTTATAACCATGGTTTTGAACTCTATATCCAGTCATTTGCTCCCTTCCATTTCTTTCATTTGTGATCTGTTTCCTTGTCTCTGCATTTTCACTGCTTCCCTGAGTTTGTAGAATAGCTTTGTGTGCTTGTTTTCCTGTATGTCCCAGTACCTCTGCCTCCCCAGTTACCTGAGGTGGACACTCTTGGTGCACTCCTTTGTGTACTGTGTGTACATCCTTATGGTAGTTAAAGTCTTGATTGTTGTTGGTATCACTGTGAGGAATTGACCTCCAGGCCAATCAGCTGTGAGGATTAACTGTGTTTATGCCGGGAGAACTCCTGTGCTGGAGACAGCCTTATGATACAAGACTTGCAAAATTGCAAAAGCCTCTGTGCTTGGCTTGGATGGGGTGGAGTTTCAGGGCTGAGCAGACAGTCTTGGCTTCCCATCAGCCCTGCCCTATGTGGCCCCTGGGTTTCAGTGTTCCTCAGTAATTTCTGCAGCTCTGCGCACACTTGCGAGCTTGCCTCCAGTCCTCTGTCTTTTGCGGCTCCCCTGAGTTTCTGTGTGCTCTGGGGACCTGTATGATTCTGGATCTCCAGGGTCATGCCTGAAACTGGAGTTCAGTGCAGTTGGAACTGGAATTTAGCACAGTCAGGTGGTTCTGTCTTCTTCCTGCTCGAGAAATCCAGTGGCACAATTAGCAGACAGTCCCCTCTGTGTGCACTCGCATGCACATGCCTCAGAGTTCCCCTAAGTTTCTGCGCACTCCTCCTTTTTCCCTTCTGTCCAGACACCCCCATATGAGTCTTATCCGGAACTGTGTGTTAAGTGTAGTCAGGCGTTTCCAACTTTCTCCTGCTAGAGGAAGCCAGCCAGGCCCTCAGCTGCCTGTCCTTTCCCTGCGCGTGTCTCCCCCGATATGAGTCTGGGACCCAGGGTCTCTCCCAGAACTGGGGTTCAATGCAGTCAGAACTGGGGTTTAGTGCAGTCAGGAGTTTCCATTTCCCTCCCACTAGAGAAAAACCAGCCAGGCACTCAGCTGCCCGTCCTCTTCATGCACATATCTCTGTACCTCAGCTTTTTGCAGTTACTCTAAGTCTCTGTGAACCCCTCTCTTTCCTTTTAGTTGTAGAATTTCCACTCAGCCAGCTTTCCTGTGGTTCTGGATGATATCCGTTCTGTCTTTTAGCTGTAGTTTGAAAATGTTGTGTGAGGCAGCAATTTTGGTTTTTCCTAGTTTATTTATTAAAGCCTGAGAAATGGCTAAGGTTCCTTCCTTCCTCCAGGCTCATGAGTTTACAAAAATAATATTATTGATGCAGGGGAGAAACTAACATGAAGCTGAAAAATCCAAGTTTTGTTTTTTCTTTTTTTCAAAAGTTTCCAATCATGTTAACCTTTCTTTCTTAAAAAAAAAAAAAAAAATATATATATATATATATATATATATATATATACACATACATACATATTTTAGGAAAGAGAGATAGAAAGATCAATGATGACAATGATGAGAGAGAATCATTGATGGGTTGCCTCCTGCATGCTCTCCACAGGGGATTGAGCTAGAAAACTGGACATGTGCTCTAACCAGGAATCCTCTGGTTCATAGGTCAACACTCAGCCACTGAGCTACACCAGCTAGCCAAGTTGTGCTTTCTTAAAATGAAAAGAATTTTCTTCATTCATCTCCCCGCCTATAGAACACCTATGCTATGCAATGTCTTGTGTTTTCTTAAAGCAAGTACAACAGTCAAACACACCAAACCTCAATCACCTGAAGATTTATCCTTCAAAGCTTGCAAGTGAAACTGTCTGATCCTGTGGGAAACATTCCATGATTTATTCCATATGGAGAATTTTTTACTCTTTCTCTACTTTGATGTATATACTTTTATTCACACTATTTAGTTTAACACATAGTTAATTTAACTGAACAAATAGATGTGAAATGTCTTCCCTGTTCCAGGCAGTGTGCTAGGTGATTGAATTAGAAATATGAAAAACCACAGTGCCTTCTCCACAAGCTTCACAATTGGTTTGGGAAATCTACTCTAGATGGACAAAATAGAATGAAAAGCACACACTTACCAAATTGAAGTAGCATGATGAGTCTGGGAATTAGCATCTGGTTGCATCTGCCTGGAGTGTATGCTTTAAGGAAGGGAGGAAGAAGGAGCATAGTGGGAGATGAAGGGAGAGGCAGGCAACAATAACAATACAATTAATATAAACTACTATTACATTTATTTGCCAGACAGTGAGCAAATACTACACGCAGAGTAGTTCACAGTAGCATAGAGGTGTTATATAACCTGTGCAACAACCCATAGCTCGTTAGTGGCAGGGCTAGGATTTGACAGGTATGGTGTGATATGAGAATTTGAATTTTATTTTAAGTAACTAATCTGGCCATCAGGCATTTAATAGAACCTTCTATGCATGAGATGCCTTTCTAGTTAATGTGCATGTCTGTCTACCCTACTAGTTTGTGATTTCTTTGAAGATAAACATTTTTTATGTTTATTTTTGTCAATCCCATTCTAAGAGAGTGCTTAGAATGAAGCAACCATTTAAGGAATTGCGGTTCCTTTCCCCCCTTTTTCTCTCTTGCCTTCCTCAAAGCAATGCCCCTCTGTTTAAGGATGAGAGCTCCTTCTAATCACTAAACCCCAGTATCTTCTCATCCCTCCCGTTATTGTGAAGCATTTTCTGTGAGATGGTTTAGAAGGTAAAAAGGATTGTTATTCTTTTATTCTCCCTTCCTGCTTTCCTTAAGTGAATCTTTGGACAGAAAACAACTAAAATATTATTTGAAGAAGAAAGACTCATTTATAAGAAATACCAAGAGGCTAGTGTTATATCGATGGCAGACTAGAAACATATTTAATCTCACAAGAACACCTCATTATAAACACTCATAATTCTTGGCTGCCCTCATTTACTTACGAGTGAAATGAAAATGAGGGGGTGCATCGGCTCTTGTTTTTCTGTAGCATTGCTTGTGGCACTGGGGACTCCAAATCACATCATGTGAGGAATGGGAAAATCAGCCTTATGGTCCCTTTGTGGTATCAAGAATTTATGTGATAGAAGTAATGGTTATTGGTCCAGTAGCAGAATGAGAATAAGAAGTAAATAACGAGAAGGAAATTCCAAGTTTTTCAGCTCCTACATAAAGATAGCAGCCTCTTTTTTAAGAGACATTATGAGATTAGATTTTTGTCTAATTCTACCATTGTTTTGCTTCCTGAAAATATGTAAATATAATAATTTATTCTTAGACTCTCTAAATGTGCTATATCCCAAATTTTCCCAGAGATAACCATGACTGATTGATTATAATACATATTCCCCATCTATTTTATTCTGGAATATTTATTTCTAAAAATTTTTCATGTGACTTCTAGAGATGGGAAGAGAGGAATTAATTGGGAAAGAACAGACAGGACACTTGACACAAAAATTTAACGTATGGTGCATTGCTGAAAAAGCCCAGTAGGTAGCCAATGAGTGTAGTTCCTGGGTGTTGTACATACAGTCTCACAGTCTTTGGAACAGTATAATATAGTTGCTATTATAGCCAATAGGTTTTCTAGACAATACATAACATATCTAAATGTTAGGTGAAATATCAAAATTATCTTATGTAATATGTTCATGATTGAGTTTAAGACTATGAATAAAGAAGTGCATAGGGCCCCATCAGTGGCTCAGTGGTTGAGTGTCAGATTATGCATGGAGAGGTATAATGCTCAACCACTGAACCACACTGGCAAGGTCCAGTTTGATTTCCTGTTGGGGGACATGCCTGGGTTGTGGGCTTGATGCCCAGCAGGGGACATGCAAGAGGCAGCTGATCGATGTGATGTTTCTCTCTTATTGATGTTTCTACTTCTCCCTCTCTCCCTTCTGCTCTCTCTAAAAAAATCAATAAAAACATTTTCAAAAAGTGTATAGAGGTTTCTATTAATGCATAGATATCTTCCCAGCATACCTTCCTCAGGGAAATAACCTCTGCCTTGCTCTCCATATCTTGAGTGTCCCTTTGCCATTCATGGAGTTCTCCTTTATTTCATGGAGTTCTCCTTTATTTCATGTGGGTACATGACACGGAGCAGCCATGCTCTGGGTCTCCCTGGCCATGGTAATTGAGTCATAGTTAGGCAAAGGACTCACCAAGGACAAAAGGTTGGGTCTTCTACTTCTTTACCAAGGAAGGTTGGGGCTGGGGGTAGATTTTTAGATCAGTCCTTACCCAATGCATGAAGGTGCACAAGACAGGCAGGTGCTTGTGCCAAGGGACTGTTGACTCGTGAATTGCCCCCTGAAAAGGATGTGCCTAGAGACCACGCTCCATCACAGATTGTCCAGATAGAGTTCCTCCCTGGACCCACCCACATCTGGAAGACTCCAGCCATAGCTGCAGGCTTCTGCTCTCCATCTCTCTTGCTTTTCACCCCTATTCTGTGATTTCTGAAGAAGAGAGCAGCTTTTTGTGCTTACAGACAACGCAGAAGAAAGACTTCCCTGGGTAATATCTCAGGGTCTTTCATAGATGGAGTTAAATGGGGACAAAACGGGGCTCAGAGGAAACCTTGTCTCAACTCTGAATCTCTGAATTCATTGATGGCAATGGAGGTGTTGTCCTTCTCTGGCAGCTGGCCCTGCAAATTGTTTCACCAACCAACCAACCAACCAACAAACAAACAAACACCCCCCCCCACCACCAACAACAAAAAACACACACTAACAAAACCCAACAACATTTAAGCTCTCTTGAATGAGTTTATCAGCTTTGGATTCACTGGAGAGATAAGAACCAACCATGACTTTTCCCGGAAGAGAGTAAAAGGCTAAATAAGAAGAGTTATTTATACTTCTGGCTGTCACCTTGAGCGGGCAGTTAAGATTGCCCTATTGAGTGGCCTCTGCTTATTAATAGAAGAAGTGAAGAAAGAAAAATGGAGTTAATGTTGCAATGAAGACATGACAGAGCCTCTGGTTTCCAGCATCA
>PVJN01019398.1:0-37371 GCA_004026805.1 Lasiurus borealis | reverse complement strand
CAAAGATACTGGATTTTTGGTGAGACTGCTCACCGTAGGTGGGCTCTGTACAGAAATGAATTCAACGTTGCCAGATGGTTGATTAGTTACTAAAGTCCCGGGATGGCTCTGTAGGAGTTGAGGCTGGGAGGATACCGCAACAGGTACATGCAAAATCACTGGTAATGATTGTAAAGAGATTGTAGGTTGGGGATTTCCACTAGGCACCTGAGTAGTAGCAACTACTGTAGCTGTGCTGGGTGCAGGAAGAATTGATGTCAGAGAACCCGAAGTCACTGGAGTCTGCAATTTAGGTTGACTACTGACAATTGTTGGAGGAGTGATGAGATTGGTTGAAGACACTATAGAAAGAAAAAAGAAATCTCAGTTTAAATTGCTATCTCCATTTATCAGTTAAGATAATATAACACAATAAAAACAATGAATTCCAGTAGATACAGTTAAGTTCTTCATAATGTAATTTTTTCCAGATTTAAATTCTTGAACTTCTTAGAATTAAATTTGTAGAAGCATTTTGCATCTATGATCAGTATATTATGAAAATATCACATGGTTTATGATTAATGTGGAGGACTGCTCTCTCCATATCAAAACAGTGTCTGAAAATTATTGTAATAACTATAGCATAATTGAAAAATAACTTTAAAATTTGTAATAGATATTACAAATATTTTTGAAACTACATTTAAAACATTATAAATGCTTTGGGACACTAGCAATATATAAACTCAAATAGAAAGTCTAGTCAGTATTATCACTATCAATGAATAGGTAAACTTGGTCATGTACTTTATCATTTGGAACTTATGAGATTAGTTCTTCAGAGCAAGTTATATTGAATTGCCTGGGAGAGGAACTAGAGACAGAAGGCTGCCTATACTGAAACTCTATTAACATTATATAATACTAGAGGCCCGTTGCACAAAATTCATGCAAGGGGCTCAGCCCTTGCAGCCCCAGCTGCCTCATGGCCCTGCCCCCTTCATTCTGGAAGGTTGTTCTGCTGTCGGTCTAATTAGCATAATAGCTCTTTATTATATAGGACTAAAGGCCCAGTGTACGAAATTCATGCCCAGGTAGGGTCCCTAGCCTGGTCAGCGAACAGGGCTGATAGGGGCCGTCTGACTGCTGACTAGGGTCTTTCTTCCCCAGCTGCTGGCTGGGGCCTTTCTTTGTTCCGCACCACTCCCTGGTGGTCAACAAACATCATAGTGAGCGATCCAACTCTCAGTCTCCTGGTAGAACTCCCAAGGGTATACTTTGCATATTAGCCTTTTATATATATAGATGGAAGATGCAGAACGTAGATAGGAGATGAAATAAAGGAGCTAGATGGCTATCTTTCTTACTGATTTGTAGTCTTTCTTCCAAAATCATAGACAGACTTAGAGCAGCAATTTTCAAAGTTTGGTTTGGGGGATAATTGAGACCCTTTCAGGAGCTTGCAATATCAAAACTACTTTCTTAACAATAATAAAACATTATTTTTCTTTTTCACCATGTAGATATTTGCAGTGATGGAGCCAAAGCAATGGCAAGTAAAACTTCTGATACTTCAGTACAAAAATAAAGTAGTGGTACTAAAATTATCACTACATTCTTTACCATCACTTGTTCATAGTAAAAAGCAAACAAAATAGCCCTATAGGATAGAGCATCAGCCTGCAGACTGAAGGGTTGCAGGTTTGATTTCGATCTTTCTCATCATTGATGTTTCTCCTTTTCCCTCTCTCTTCCTCTCTGAAATCAATAAAAAACAAACAAACAAACTATTACTTGACTTTCAAAGAAAATAAGCACAGTTCTCTAAAAAAGCTAGCCTTTTCTAACCATATATTTATACGAGGTGGAATTTTCTTCATATATTTCAAAACAACAAACTACAACAGAAGGAATGCAGATATAGATATAAGAATCCAGCTTTTATAGGGCATCTTAATGTTTTAAGTGAGTCAAAAAAAGTATAAAAATGTAAGATAATCCTACTTGTTTCATTACTTTTTAAAAAATATATATTTTTACTGATTTTTTTACAGAGAGGAAGGGAGAGGGATAGAGATTTAGAAACATCTTTGAGAGAGAGACATTGACCAGCCACCTCCTGCACGCCCCCTTACTGGGGACGTGCCCGCAACCAGGATACATGCCCTTGACCGGAATCAAACCCAGGAACCTCCAGTCCTTAGGCCGACGCTCTATCCACTGAGTCAAACCAGTTTTGGCTCATTACTTTTTTAAGCTTAAAAATTATTTTTCATTAAAACACGTGTTACAAAACAAGGTGTTAATAATTATTTTTTATTTGTAAATCCTCACCCAAGGATATTTCCCATGAATTCTAGAGTGGAAGGAAGGAGAAGAAACAGAGAAACATCAATCTGAGAGAGACACATCAATTGGTTGCCTCCTGCACTCACCCAACCAGGGCTGGGGATCAAACCTGCAACTAAGGCACATGCCCTCAGCCAGAATCAAACCTGGGAAGTTCAGGATGTAGAATGACACTCTATCCACTGAGCCAAACTGGCTAGGGCAGTGTTTATTACTTTTTAATGAATAAGCAAATATTGTTTTGAAATTTTAATTTTATATTCTTACTATAGTAAATATCAATTAACATAACCCACATAAACAAAAACTGCGGGATTCTTAATAGGTTTCCTTTTTTTAAGATTATAGAGGGATTTAATGACTAAAAAGTTTGAGAACCACTTTAGTGGAGATTTTAATTTCTGTATTTCCATGTATACATGGAATTCTAATCTATCTATCCTATATACTAAAAGGCTAATATGCAAATCAATTGAATGGCAGAATGACCGGTTGTTGTGATGCACACTGACCACCAGGGGGCAGACACTCAGTGCCACAGCTGCCCCCTGGTGGTCAGTGTGCTCCCATAGGTGGAGTGCCACTCAGCTAGAAGCTGGGCTAATTGCTGGCAAGCACAGCGGTGGTGGTAGGAGCCTCTCCCACTTCTGTGGCAGTGCTAAGAATGTCCAAGTGATGGCTTAGAGCTTAAGCCATCTGTCAGACATCCCCCAAGGGCTCCTGGACTGCAAGAGAGTGCAGATGGGGCTGAGAAAGCACCCCCGCAAGTGCATGAGTTTCATGCACTGAGCCTCTAGTATATAAAAAGCCAGTGACTATAAAACAGAACAGCTGGTTGCTATGACACCCCCAATCAGGGAGTGGGGCTGGCTGTTCAACCTCCTGAAGCCCCTCCCCACCAGCTGGCCCCACCCCCGATGGGCCCTGACCACCCCAATAGGCCCACAGTCCCTTCCCATGGTTGGCCCTGCCCCTAATCGCCCCTCCTTACTTCAATAGGGGGCAGGCTGGCCGGCCAACCTCTTTCAGCCCCTCACCTGGCCAGCCCTACTTCTGATGGGCCCCCACAATCCCAATTGGCCAGCAGCCCCTCCCCTCAGGTGGCCCCATCCCTGATTGTCCCTCATTCCAATAGGGGGCAGGGCTGGCTGACCAACCTCCTGCAGCCCCTCCTCCTGCCCAGCCCCACTCCACACCAATGGGGGTTGGGGCGGGCTGGCCATGCTCCATAGCCCCTCCCCTGGGCACTGACCTCTGATTGGCCCCCCGACCATTTGGGAATGGAGCAGACCAGCCCACCACCCACAGCCCTTCCCTACCCCTAATCAAGGATGGGGCCCGCTAGCCAATTGCCCTCTGCCCCTCCTCCAAGCCAGCTTGGCCCTGATTGGGCCCCAAATGGGGTGGGCTGACCGACCACCCTCCCACCATCTCCTCCTCCTGAGAGGCCTGGCCCCAATTGGGGCTGGGTTAGCCAGACCCCACCCATGCACGAATTCTTGCACTGCGCCTCTATTCTACACTAAGAAAAAAGAAACATGCAAATTAACCATCACACTGCTACACCCAAAAGCCACGCCCACCAGCCAATCAAGAGCAAGTATGCAAATTAACCCAACCAAGATGGCAGCCAGCCACAGAGCTGGGGCAAGTAAGCGGCTTGGGTTGCCCTAGCAGTGGAAGAAGCCAAGCTTCCTGCCCACCCTGGCTGGCCCTGGATTCTGCTCAAGGTTACAAAGTTTCAATTATAGAAGATAAATAAATCCCAAATGAAAATGGTGGCGGCCACAGAGCTGGAGCAAGCAGGAGGCTTGGGTTGCCCTTGGCAATGGACTCCAGCTGCCCTGGCAGGCCCTGGTCTCTGCTCAAGGCAAGAAAGTTTCAACTATAGAAGATAAATAAATCCCAGATACC
Source organism: Lasiurus borealis (assembly GCA_004026805.1). NCBI lineage: Eukaryota > Metazoa > Chordata > Mammalia > Chiroptera > Vespertilionidae > Lasiurus > Lasiurus borealis. Next base: position 33,126 of record PVJN01019398.1, on the reverse strand, counting down.
TGCTTCCAGCCAGCCCTGGCCTCCGCTAAAGGAGGCACTAAAAAAAAAGGAGGGGCTGGGGCCTTGGCTATCAGAGGGGTGATCAAGCCAGGATGGGATGGCAGGGGCTGTTGGGGGTAAGCAGACCAGCAGGGGGGTCAGTTAGAGGTGATCAGGACAGCGGGGGTGGGGGTGGGGGCAATTTGGAGTGAGCAGGCCAACAGGGGTACAGTTGGGGTGAGCTGCCACAGGGGACAGTTGGAGGTGAACAGGCTGGCTGGGGGTGAGCAGGCTGGTGTTAGGGGGCAGTTGGGGGTGAGCAGGCCAGCAGGCAGAGTGGTTAGGGTCAATCAGGCAGGCAGGCAAGTGAGTAGGTGGAGCCAGCAGTCCCAGATTGTGAGAGGGACGTCCGACTGCCTGTTTAGGCTCGATCCCTGTAAACTGGCAGTAGGAGATCCTTCAAGGGGTCTCAGAATGGAGAGGGTACAGGCTAGGCTGAGGAACAACACCCCCCCACACACACTTGCCCCGCATGAATTTTGTGCACTGGGTCGCTAGTGTTTAAATAAAATTATATACTTAAGCATTCAAATTTAGATCAATACACTCAGTTTCTTAGCAAATTTCATCCTTAAAAGAAAAGAAAACCAAAGGCTTCAATTACACTAAGAAAATGTATTTCAGTGTTAAAGAATATTGTTACCTGTATTCACAGGGGTTTGAATGGATGATGGTGTATTCTCGCTTACATTTCTTTTGGACTCCAGCAACTGTCTCACTGTACCTGTATTTCTATGAAATATATATATATATATATAAAAAGTCAGTCATAAATATAACATTGTAGAGAACATTAATTTATGTATACATAAAGCAGTGGCCCATAGGAAAAAAAGAGTGGCTAGACATGGGTATTACAGCATTAAACTTAAAGTGAATGCACTGAGGGCAAATTAAAACATAGACTTCAGAATGCTAGGTGCAGGAGGGGAGGTATCCTATGGCATTAGGAAAGAGTCTTCCTCTTATATTCTAATGTCCTCAATACTTCTTTCTGAAAACCAAATGTAGGTCCTAAAATCTGCAGGCACTAGCTTTTATCACCCCTGACCAAAGCATTTCTCAGTTACTTGAGAGAATACTATTTAGTACAAGTGATAAAAGAAATCTGCAATGACCAAAGAAAGCCTTGTAATAAATTACCAAAACCAATATCCAGAAATGACCAATTATAACAAAGCCAAAGGGAAGGAAATATATTTAATTTAGTATATCACTTGTCTCTATACAAATACATAAGATTAGATTCCCAGATGTTTCTGCAAAATAAAATCAGAAACTTTTTCTCTGATTATTTTATTACTTTTTTTTTTTTAATCTTCATTGCTAAAAGTATTACCAAAAAAAAAAGTGCCAAAACCGGTTTGGCTCAGTGGATAGAGCGTCGGCCTGGGGACTGAAAGGTCTCAGGCTCGAATCCGGTCAAGGGCATGTACATTAGTTGCAGGCACATCCCCAGTAGGGGGCGTGCAGGAGGCGGCTGATGGATGTCTCTCTCTCATCGATGTTTCTGGCTTTCTATCCCTTTCCCTTCCTCTCTGTGAAAAATCAATAAAATATATATTTTTTAAAAAAGTATTACATATGTTCCCTTCTTCCCTCCCCCATTGACCCCTTCTAGCCATCCCACTCCTCATCCCAGGCCTTCACCACCCTATTGTCTGTGTCCATGGGTTACATGCATACAAGTTCTTTGATCTCTTCCCACCTACCCACACCTTCCCACTGAGATTCGTGTACCATGCTTCTATGTCTTTGGATCTATTTTCTTCAACAGTTTATTTTGTTCATTAAACTCTATATATGAGTTATTTGGAAATTTGACAGACTTGCTACTTAAACGTGCACACTATTGATACAAATGTAAATTGGTGCAAAGCAGTACAAAGCTTCCTCAAAAAATTAAAAATAGAGCTACCATATGATAGAGCAATTACACATCTGGATATTTATTCAAAGTAAACCAAAACGCTAATTAGAAAAGATATATGCAACACCATTTTCAATGCAGCATTATTTAAAATAACCGAGATATAGAAACATCTTAAGTGTTCACCTATGGATGAATAGATAAGCAAATTTTTATATATCCACACACATAGGAATATTATTTAGCCATAAAAAATTTTTTTCCCATTCAACTCCCAACAATGTGGATCTTGATGACATTCTGATAAGTTAAACAGAGAAAGAAATCTAAAAAAAAAATTTATTTTAAGAAATCTAAAAAAATATATGTAATTTTTAAACTCATATGGAGGACAGATTGGTAGTTGCCAAAAGAGGGGGCTGGTGAATGGGAAAAATAGTGAATTTTATTTTTAAAAGGTAGAAAAAAAGGCCCTGGCCAGTATCTCAGGGGTTAGAGTAGGCCCATGCACCAAAGAGTCCCTGATTCAATTCCTGGTCAAGAGCACATATCTGGGTTGCAGGTTCAGTTCCCACATGCAGGAGGCAACCTGTCAATGTGTCTCTCTCACATCGATGTTCTCCCCCCCACTCCAGTAACTCTTCCTCCCCCTCCTCCTCTCACTCTTCCTTCCTTTCACTCTAGCTAAAAGCAATGGAAAAATATCCCCAGGTGAGGATTAATACAAGAAGAGGGGAAATAAAAACTTGACAAATAGACCGTTTATTATTCTCACCTATAGGGCACATTATTATTGCTGGTGACTTCAACTACAGGCTTTCCTGGTGATACAGGTACAGGTGGATTTGGTGGATTTGGTGGATTTGGTGGATTTGGTGGATTCTGAGGGAGAAAAATACCACAATAAAATAAAACAAATCTTTAAAAATAAGACCTTAAATGCTTTATCAATATATTATCTGTTACTTCTATAATTCTGTGAAAAATATTATTAGTTGAGACAAGAATTTGAATCTTGGAATTGCCACCTGTTAGCTGTATATTAAGCACAATACTTAATGGAAACAACTGCTTATTATACGAAAGACAAATGTAATAATTGTGATATCTCAGTTTTTTGAGATGAGCTAATAAAACTAAGACTATGAAAATAGTTTACATGCTGAAAGGGCTCAATAAACAAAGCAATAAAAATATTAATAATAAGCTGACATACTCATTCAATAAATATCTAGTGAATGTCTAAATATACTTTACTAGGCACAGCAGGCATAGCAAATAAAAATGGTTCAAAAGATTTATACAAAAAAAAAGATTAATACAAACTTTCTAATATAAGAAATAAAATAGCTCATTTTACACATTATGACAAAGAAACAAAGTTGAGAAAGTGAAATTTAAAATCAGAAAATTTCATAATTGAAGAAAACTATAATAAAAAAAAATCTTTGGATATGGCTAAGTGAATTTGGGGAAAAAACCAACCATCATTAACTCAAGAAAAAAAAAGAGAGAAAACAGAATTTTAAAAGTTAAATAAAAAGAATATAGAGATGAAGAACAAATTATTGCTGGAGGAAGGGAGTGAGTGGGAGTGGAGAGATTAGGAAAGGTTGAAACTATAAAATTGTTTTAAGTGAGATAGGAATATGAATCAAGACAGGAAAATCCTGTAGAAATAGTGATTATTAATGAAATAATTAGTGACCCATAACACAAAATCTGTGAACATTAAAAGGGGATTAATTAGAGGGAAAAATATTAATATTGCTATTTGCCCTTTCTCTATAATAGAAGTGTCAGAGATGAAAGAAAATTAAGCAAAATTTGTATGAAAACTTTCCTCCTGTTAGAGTCTGGAACACACCACAGGACCCAGAGTCAAATCTCACCCACCCTCCCACATGCATCTCAAAATCGTGTGAGACCCAGACCCAGCTGCCCTGCCCTCCACTGGGCTAGATTCAGACCCAGCCAGTCCCATCCTTGTCAAGCCCTGCTGGGCAGGGGGTATAGCCTCAGGTTTCCTGGCACGGTTCCAGGACAGGGGTGTGTGGCCTGAGGTCCCCCAAGCCCAGACCAGGGCGGGGGGGCACTGCCTGAGATCCTCTGTTAAGCCCAACTGGATGGGGAGAACGGCCTGAGGTTCCCTGTCAAGCCCAGTCAGGCAGGGGGTGCAGCCTCAGCTCTCCTTGCCTGGTGCTGGGGCAGAGGGTGCCCCAGCCTGGTGACAGGGTGGGAGGATGCTGCCTGAAGTCCCCTATCAAGCCCCATCTTGTGGGTGGGGAGCACAGCCTAACATCTCCCAGCCTGGCGCTGGGGCAGGGGGAGCAGCCTGAGGTCCCCTAGCCCAGCACCAGGACAGGAAGCGCACCTTAAGGCCCCCCATCAAGCCCTGCTGGGTGGGGGGCATGGCCTCAGGTCCCCTGGCCTGGCATTGGGACAGGGGGTGCGGCCTGAGGTCCCCTGTCAAGTCATGCGACAGGGGTAGCGGGGATACAACCCTGGCCTGGGGGTCCCTGTCAAACCCCACAGGGGTGGGGGAGGGCATAGTCTCCAGTCCCTGCTGATTGCTCATTAAGTCTCCTTATGGGAACTTGGCCTCAAGTGGGTACAGCCATCTTTGTGATGGAGTGATGGTCAATTAGCATATTCCCTCTTCATTAGATAGGATTATTACTGGCAATTATCATGTGCCAGACAATGGGTCTATCAAGACAGAAAAAGAAATGTAAATTGCTCAAATGGGGAAAAAAGTCAAGAAGAAGAGAAGGAAATTCAACTGAAAAACTATAAAGCAACATGCAAATGCTTTATTAAAAATATGTACTGCATGCCCCAGTTGGTTGAATGTCATCATTGTGCACCAAAAAGTAGCCAGTTTCATACCCGATCAGGGAGGGCACATGCCCAAGTTTCAAGCTCGATCCTGGTTGGGATGTGTATGGGAGGCAACCAAACCTTGTTACTCACATCCATGTTTCTCTCTCCCTCTCCCTTTCTTTCTCTGTAAAAATCTATAAAAAGATATTTTTAATTTTTTAAATAATGTACTACAGAGTAACTAAGAAAACAACAAAAATAAAAAACTAGATTATAGATTATTGTTTATGTTATGCTACCATGTTTGGACTTACCTTACATAGTGTAAGGAAGGAAGGGCAGAACAGGGCTATTGAAGGCAGTGGAATACTAAAATGATAACAGACTAGACTAGGACAAATCCAAAAAAACATAGCTTTTTTTGAAAATATATTTTTATTGAATCCAGAGAAGGAGGGAGAGATAAAAACATCAATGATGCGAGAGAATCATTGATAGGTTGCTTCCTGCATGCCCACTACTGAGGATTGAGCCCACAACCAGGGCATGTGCCCATGACCAGAATCAAACCCAGGTCCCTTCAGTCAGCAGGCCAATGCTCTATTTACTGAGCCAAACCAAATAGGGCACAAAAAACATAATTTTAAAAATGCATAGAAAATACGGCTTCAAGAATTCCATAAGGTAAAAGTAATCAATAAGTGTTGAAATTTGAAAATTAGGAAAGGATTAAAAATTAATTATAGAGCTGCAGAAACAACATACAGTAGGTATAGTGAATGAAAGCAAATTTCAGAACTGTAATAAAGGAAGTGTTTCCTCCTAATTCAGCATTTCCTAAGATTATCAGTTAGAGCTAAATATTAATTGTGCAAAAATAGAAATTCTTACTTCTTGTCTTTTCTTAAGATCTTCTTTGGCTGCTCCAAAACGTTTGGTTAACCTGGCTATCTTGGCCTACAAAAAGCAAAAATGGGGACAGAAATCAAGTGACATTATGGCATTAAAATGGAGCCCATATAAAAAAGAAACTCACAGGTAAAAGAATCCTTAAAAGATAGCTAACAGCAAAAAATAAATAAATAAAGTAAGCTGACTGTAAAATATATATTTGAAAAACACAGAAAATTATAATGAAAACTAAAATAGACTTAAATTTGATACCCACAGGTAAACACTCTTAATTTTATAAGGTTAGCTTTTTACTCATAGAACTGTGGATGTTTGCTCACAAACCAGTACATATCTGAATATCTATCATTTTTTTTTATTTTTAATCATAGTTGTAATCACTCATCTTTCTCACAGAGAATTATGTAGTAGTAAAAATAAGCATACTATATATAAGGAATAAAGATCCCTTGCCAATACTACTTATTAATATACTGAATCAATATATACCTTTGATACACACACACACACACACACACTAGAGGCCCAGTGCACGAAATTTATGCATAGGGATTGGCGGGATATCTCTTCGCCCAGCCTGCACCCTCTCCAATCTGGGAGCCCTCAAAGGATGTCCAACTGGCTGTTTGGGATTAGACCTAAATGGGCAATCAGACATCCCTCTCACAATCCAGAACTGCTGGCTCCAACCGCTCCCCTGCCTGCCTGCCTGATTGCCCCTAACCACTTCTGTCTGCCAGCCTGATCGACACCTAACTGCTACCCTGCCGGCCTAATTGCCTCTCATTGCCCTCCCTTGCAGGCCTCTCACCCCTAACTGTCCTCCCCTGCAGACCTGCTCACCCCTAACTGCCCTCCCCTGCAGACCTGTTCAACCCTAATTGCCCTCCCCTTCAGGTCTGGTACCCCTAAATTGCCTGCCCTTGCAGGCCTGGTCCCTCCCAACTGACCCCTCTGCTGGCCTGATCGCCCACAACTGTCCTTCCCTGCTGGCTATCTTGTGTCCACCTGGGGGCGGCCATCTTGTGTGTTGGAATGATGGTCAATTTGTATATTATCTCTTTATTATATAGGATATCATATATATTAAATCACATATATTCCACTTTCCTGATAGATGTCTATTTTTCTCAAATGTACTGCTATAGTCAAATAACTCTGCAATTAATGTTTGTTCTTTCACATAATTTCCATAGGCAACATTCACAGAAATAGAATTTCTAAATTAGAGTATATTTTTAAGGCTCTTGTCTAAATGTTTTTCAGAAATGCTTTGCTCATTTGTAATTTCAATAGCAGTTATGAGTGCTCATTTAATATTATTCTGAAACATTTAATTTCATTATTCTGTTATTCTTTAATAATCTGAGAAAAGTGTTACCTTATTATTATTATTATTTGTCAGTGAAATTATTTTATCATTTGTACTGCTTACATAAACTACTAAACACATATTTTGCCCAAATACATATTCATGGAAAATTTTAAATTAGTACAGAAAGAAAGAAAAAACTAAAAAAATTATCACATCACTACATGTAAAAACTCTGTATTTCCTTTAAGTCTTTTACTAAGGCATAGATGTGATATTCAATTTATTTTTTATCTTCACCCGAGGATATGTTTATTGATTTTAGAGAGAGAAGACAAAGAAGGGGCGAGGAAGAAGGAGAAGAAGAGGGAGGGAAGATGCGAGAGAAAATATTGATCAGTTGCCTTCTGTATATGCCCAGGCCAGGGATCAAACCAGGAATCAACCTCTTTGGTATATGAGAAGAAACTCCAGCCAACAGACTCACTTAGCTAGGGCAATCAATTCTTTTTACTACTATTGCTACTCCAATTTTATGTCAAATATATTTTCAAAATTATAAACTAATCTTCTGAATGTATTCATGAGGCCTAAGGAAGCGCTCCTCCAGAGAATTTCTTGTATCTAATATAAACACATCATTTTTAAAATGGTATTATGTATTTTTAAAATTCCTTTCAGGAAGCAGTCACTTCTAATGGAGACCCCAAACTTTCCAACTTATTTAAGTCCACTCACAAAGCCTAAACAATCACCTGTCATTCCCAAAATGAAGATTTTCCTCAGCCTTATGTTATTTATGATTAATACCAAAGGATAAAACAGCATGATTTTATATTCTTAATATGGATTTCCCTTTCTGTGACTAAAATATTTCATGCAACTTTTTCAAGAAAGATATGTAAAAAGGTGTTTTTAATACTCCAACATATATAAGCATCTTGCATTTTTAATTTAGTCAGAATAGTTGGTGGATATTCTGCTTTGTATGTAACATAATACTATTTTTACTTAAAAATGAAAACTAATTAAAAAATTATTTTTTTAATGTTGTTTTTGTTTGTTATGTATGAGGGAATGTTTAGAAGGATAAATACCAAAGTAAAAGTGGTTACCTTTACAGACTAGGATTGGCAGACTATGAGGGAGAATATACAGAGAAGGACTTCATTTTCATATTATATACATCTGTAGTATTCAAACACTTTTTAAAAAAGAATCTTATCACTTAAAAAAGTAAACGATTAGCAGAGAACAAAAACTAAAGTTTTGAACACGGACTTATCTTTTGTCATTTATTTAAAAAAAATCAAAGAACAGTCTTTTTGTTGTTTTAATCTAGAAAAACGAACAATTTTTTGTAAATTATAATTCTAAATATCTGCCATCATATGTCTAAGACTGGATTTCTATTTTAGTAAGTACTCTGTGATTTTTTTTTTAAAGGCTACGAACAACCCGGCTGGCATTACTCAATTGTTGAGCATCGACCTATGAACCAGGAGATTATGGTTTGATTCCTAGTCAGGGCACATGTCTAAGTTGCAGGCTCGATCCCCACTGTGGGGCATGCAGGAGGCAGCCAATCAATGATTCTTCTCAATATGGATATTTCTATCTATCTCTCCCTTTTCTTTCCTCTCTGAAATAAATAAAAATATATTTAAATAAAAATAAAATAAAGGCCATGAACTTCTTTTTTTTAGTTCATATTCTGTTATTATGTATTTGATTACTACTTCTATTTCATTTGCCCCTGGTTTCCCCAGTAGGGCATATCTATAATTTCTTGGTAATGGCATAATGGTAGCTATTTAAATATAAGTTGCACAACTGTTGGGATTCAGACACATTGGACCTTGTTTAGCAAAGTGGATTAATATATAAGAAATAACTTACAAAAACATATTACTTAATACTTATGACAAGTGAGATGATGACTAAAAAAGTATTTAAGAAGTATGAAGTATATAATTTCTGAGGCTGTATTATGGGTTAAACTATGTATATCCAAATCTCATATACTACAACCAAAACCCAAGTACCTCAGAATGTGACCTTATTTGCAAATAGGTAGTTGCAGAGTTAATTAGATTATATGAGGGCATGCTGAAATAAGGGTGGTCCTCAATCCATTATGATTGGTAGGTATCCTTGCAAACAGGTATAGAGTCATGTGAAAATAAAGCCAGAGACGAAGGTGATGCATTTGCAAAACAAGAAACACTCATAACTGTCAATAAACCATCAGAAACCAGAGGAGACACATGGAACAGATTCTTCCTCATACCCCACAGAAAGAACCAATCCTGCCAACACCTTGATATACAACTTTTAGCCTCCAGATATATGAAACAGTATGTTTCGGTTGTTGAAGCCACCCATTTAATGGCACCACTTTTATGGCAGTCCTAGGAAAATAACAGAGGCTCCTCTTACTTCTAAAATTTAGAAATTAAACATATTTTATTGACAAGTTCTAAAGTGTACCACAAATAATATTATAAAATGCATATACAAAAAAATGCATATACAATTCATGTCAGTGTACAAACCTGTAGTTCAGTAAGAACTGTTTTATGCCTCTTATTACATTCAATCTTTTCCACTCGTGTTTTCAATTCTGCCAAAGTCTTATCAAATACAGCACACTGTAGTGCACGCAATTTTTCTTCCAGCAACCACTGTACAACCTAAAGAAATACATATTCTTGTGTTACAGCAAAGAAGGCATTTCAGCAACCACTGAACAGTAAATATTCCTAAGTACTTTGTAAAACTAGGTTAATGAAAAAACCAGGCTGGGACCCATAATACAATGGATTCCCTGAAATCCTCCACTTATATATATATACACATATATAATATCTACTGAAAAAGTAGGTATACAAAAAGTAAAAAATTTCCAGAGGGTAAAATTTAAAAATAATTTGAAATTGAAGTTTTAATATTTTCTTCCCATACACTCAATCATAATTTACAGGAAACAAACTAAAGAACAAGATTTTTAAATTTCTAATCTGTTCCAGATATTTTTGTGAAATACTTATAGTGCACTATAAAACATTTCTAAATGCGTCACAATTTTATCTCATTATGGACCCATAACAAAGAGTAAAGATGGTACATATCCATGGATTATACTTCAATGACACTGTTCAAGAGGAGTAAACTCTCAAAACACATAAAAGTTTTCAAAGTTCTTTCACAGAGCTATCTTCATATTTCTAACAGCTCTATAAGAAATACTAAATAAACACTTATCTTCATATGACAAATAAAGAAACCTGGGAGAAAAAAAAAGCTACTTTTCTTACTGCCTCACTACTTGTTTTCCTAGTATGGATATTTATATTTATCTTGGTGGGAGAATATTGGTCTAAAAACTAGATTATTTATAATTTTATCATTAAATTGATAAGAACTTGAAAAATTAATTTCACCTGAGTTGTATATTCCTCTCTTAAAAAGGAATTTGTCATAAGCATTGGTGAAAACATTTTGAAAAAATATTAAATACATATTTTCACTGCGGCTCGCAAGCCATATGTGCTCTTTGGCCCCTTGAATTTTTAGCAAAGGCCAGCTTAGGAGTACTCTAATTAAGTTAACAACAACTTACCTACCGAGTTTATGTTTAAAAATGTTGGCCCTCAAAAGAAATTTCAATCATTGTACTGTTGATATCTGGCTCTGCTGACTAATAAGTTTGCCGACCAATGGTTTAGCAGATTGTGGGGATGTCAACATTTGTACTTTACTCTCTCTCCCTAGACCTTGGAAAGCCTTGTCTCTACCATTTTTAATATTAAGTCTAAAGTACATAACAAAAATTTAGAATGTAGGGACTTACAACCATGAAACCAGCTTATTATAAAGATTAAAATAGTAACATAAGACTAATGTTTCTATTATAATAAAGAAAAAATAATATAGCAGAAAAAATAAAATCTGAAAACATTGTTTTGTTACTAAAGTAAATAAAAGACATCAAGTCTCCCTTCCAATTTGATAATTACTACCATATCTAAAATAAAATATGTAGCTTTAAAAAGAGAAATTTTAAAATTAAATTATTAAAGATAATAAGCTCAACTACTTTAAGTTCTCTTTTTTCTGTGACCTGAATATTTTGGTAAAATACAAAAACATTTTTTCAAAAACCTAGAAAAATAAAAATGTTGGTGCTTTTTACTTAATATGATTTTCAATTTATATTCTATAACACCTTTTGTAGCTTCTGGTTAATATCTCCTTTGGCTGTAATCTTTACTTGAAATTCCGCCTCATATTCTTCTTCCATATATCGACGGCGTTTGGACTGTACATTGTCCATGTCCTCAGATTTAGAACGTTTTCTTCTGGAAAATTCAACTGAGGACAAAAAGCATACTGATCTGTCAGGTGTTTTTTATTAATACCTTAATGCCAATTCTCCATCCTCAGCAAAATATTATTTCTGGCTATCACAATAGCATCATCAATCAATTATTTTATGAATTACTTTTGAGATCAGAAAAATAGATAGCTTTTAGCTTTGAACTTGAAATGATTTTCAATATGCTAAATAAGAATTTCCTATAGTCTAAGCAATGTACACTGTAAGTACAGAATATCTTATCATTGAAACCTTCCTATTAAGATGGAAAGTCACATAAAAATGTGAATATGAAATGAGAAGAAATAATCTCATACTGATTCCCATTTTAAATGTTATAGTGAACACCAATCCTCTGATAATATGCAGTATTCAGTCTCATATCACAGATTTTTTAACAACTGTGCACAGCTTTAATTATTTAATTCTCCCTCAGTAAATATTTCCCTCAGTAAATCTAGAAAAAAAACTCCCACTTAAACATCAGCCTCAGGCAAATAACATGATAAATTTTATTCTTTTTTAAAAAAATAATAGTCATTTTTAAAATATCCCAATAAATTTCTAATATGTAATAATAATAAATTTAATGACAATTATAAAAGTATATTCGGTAAAGAATATTCAAAGATCTTCATTTAGAAAATTTCTATTTCAAATAGTGCTGATATTCATGAGCTCATAAGCAAATTTTAACTGGTTTCTTTTTCAACAGATAAAAAGTGGACCCCTGGTCGGATGGCTCAATTGGTTCGAGTGAGTGTCACCCGTATACCAAAAGATTGTATGTTCAATTCCCAGTCAAGGCACATGCTTAGGCTGCAGGTTCAATCCCTCATCAGGGTGCACATGGGAGGCAGGCTATCAATGTTTATCTCTAACATTGATGTTTCTTTCTCTTTCTCTCCCCTCACATCCCTTACTTTCTCTAAAAATCAATAAATACATAACATTGGGTGAGGATTTTAAAAAATCAAGTGAGCCCTAACTGGTTTGGCTCAGTGGATAGAGCATCAGCCTGTGGACTGAAAGATCCCAGGTTCGATTCCCGTCAAGGGCATGTACCTTGGTTGCAGGCACATCCATAGTAGGTGTGTAGGAGGCAGCTGATTGATGGTTTCTAACTCTCTATCCCTCTCCCTTCTGCTCATTAAAAAATCAATGAAATATATTTAAAAAAAAAAAAATCAAGTGAAAATACTAAAATCTTTACACTTATTAAAGGCAAATGCCCTTATGTGCCACACTTCTCCCTCTCCACTTTACTCTCTATCCATATATTTATGTGCCTATTTTTAATCCAGTTATACTCTATGACTTCACTTATAATCATAATTTAGTCATATACAGAGAGCAGTATTATGGAATAGTTATAGAACCCAGGTTTCCTGACTTCTAGTCCAATGATCTTCCTATAAACTTAATGATACTACAGTCCTATCATTTCCCATGAAACTTAAGAGCCTTAAGCAGACCGAGACATATTACTTCCATTCATTAATATCATCCCAGAAAAAAATCTTTATAGTCCCATGCTTTAAACATAAATCTAAAACAATTTCTCTCAAGATATTCAGACAGTACCCTAATATTAAACTTAAATCTTTCTTATGGAACAAGAGAAAGTATAAATAAAAATAAAACATTGAAGTTTATAAAATAATTAATCCTTCCAAAGATCCTTAGCCATCAACAAAACGATTTAACAGTGGCTTACTTAAATTGCAAAATTTCATAATCATCTCATGGACATAAAAGTACAGTCCACAGTCTTCAAACTAGAAGAATGATTTACTATTTTTCAAACCAGTTGTTTTTTTATACATGCTTACTTTTCTTAGAAGGTCTTTCATCTTCATGTATTATTTGCTCTTCTTCCTCTAGTCTCCTGTCCTTTTCATTATTTTTTAACTCTGTAACAAAAAAAGAGAGTAGGAAACATTACTTCCATTAGAATTCACAACAGCAAATAATAATTTACATTTTTGGTGTAAATATCCAGTTAACAATTGTTTATAAAATCAGTCTCAAGATATGAAATTTTAGAATTAAAAGGGAGCATGACCTGGTAGAAATGAATGACCAAGACCACTTTCAAGTATTCCTACAAATTCATAATAATCTCTTACCATGGACAAAAATTAATAGTACTATATAGATTTTTAAAAATAAATACTCCTACTTAGTAATTTACTGTCAGCCACAGATTACTAAAATGTGTTAAGAACTACCATAAAGCAGTTAGACTCCTTACATTTAATTACTAAAAGTAAAACAGGGATTGTGACTATTACAAACCACTGGCAAACTACTGCCAAAACACCTAATTATTTTGACCAGACAGGTTCAATGGTTATGGGACAGTTCATAAAAGAGAAATGGAAAAGCTATCCTAAAAATAATGATCATTTTACTTAAAAATAATAGCTACTTTGATACCAGTCCCAACAACCAAGCTAGGTGCTTAACATATATTATTTCATATCCTCAATACAACCTTACACTATAAAGAGTATTTTTGTCATCATACAGATGAGAAAAGTAAAGTTCAGATAAGTTATTTTCACTAGAGGCATCTAAAATACAGCAATTAAAGAGTGCTACCCCAAAATATTGCTAAAAGTATCTACACAATTGCACTGCTATAACGAAATCCTAGAGATACCACAAATAGCCTTTGGCCAATCAACCTATATCTCATCTACTAATCAATCATTAAATGGGAGAGAAGAACAAATCACAAATACATTTGGGCTTCCATTTTATTTCCCTTTCTATTACTGCAACTGGCTCCCCAGTCACTTTAATAAGGCATACTGTTTAATCACATTCTGCAACCAAAATAAAATAAGCAATCACAGGTGCATTGCATAAAAATTTTGATAGGGCATTTCTTATGCAAATACCAGGGTTTTAATCCTAACAGCCCTGATGGTAGAAAGTCAAGTTCAAAAATCTTCTTTTAAGTGAAAATAGGCAAGGACCAGGATCATTGATGAATCTATTAAAGCTTACAAATTTTTATACTAATAAAACAATAAAGCTGTAAAACACAGCAAAATAAAACAAAAAAAGCTAGCACATTATATATAATTAAACTATTTTTAAACTTTAAAATAAATGAGTATTAGAATATTAACTTTCCATTTATCACCCTATGCTCATTAGAAATGTTTTTAAGCCAAAACCGGTTTGGCTCAGTGGAGAGAGCGTCGGCCTGTGGACTGAAAGGTCCCAGGTTCGATTCCGGTCAAGGGCATGTATCCTGGTTGCGGGCATATCCCCTGTAGGGGGTGTGCAAGAGGTGGCTGATTGATGTCTCTCTCTCATCAATGTTTCTGGCTCTCTATCCCTCTCCCTTCCTCTCTGTAAAAAACAATAAAATACATTAAAAAAAAATGTTTTTAACATCTCATTCCTCAATCTCAGTTTCAATTAAATGAAAATTCATTTTGCTTCCTTGTAGGCTACAAACTCATTACAAAGCGTTTTTCTATATACAGTAGCATTTAGTTTTCCAAATATCTCTGATTTTAATAATGAAAATGGTGACTCCTGAGTTTCCCAGTCCCGTTTCCAGACACACAAGTAACTGGGTTGTTTGAAATGAAGGTTTATAGTCTTTGTTGAGCAAATCATCTTATCATCCAAAGAACAAAATTAGCTATGGCTCCAATTAGGGTAACTGCAAGTCAAATAACCTAGATAGAACACAGCACAGGCAATTGGCCTGGTTGGGTCTGCCTCTTTTATGCATATATTAGCTCCCTCTTGTTTTACAGGTATAAGCTTAGCTTAAGATTCTTTCATTTTACTCAAAAACCTCTTCCTATTACCTAATTTTCATTTTCCTGATATGCTTAGAAGATATGACTGGATTCTCAACACTTAAAATACTCATTAGGATTTTAGAATAGACACATAAAATTAAAATTTATACTATACTTTTATTTCATGGGAAGAATTCTGGATAAGAAAAAATTAACAGATACTACAGAAAGGAATAAGGTCCTATATTTCTTTAATTTTTTGTTCCTACAGTCTCAAGAGAATCTAAGTGCACCTCCTTCAACCCAAAATAATAAACAAAGGCCCATCCATGTACATACATTTTTATAAATAATTTAAAGTAGTTCCTGAGATTTCTAAAACTTATCTGAATGCTTAAAACTGCCTTCACTGATATTTTTTGCTATAATTCTTCTGGTATTGAGTATAACCTCATTACAAGCTGCCATGTTTTATTTATTTATTTTTTTAATATATTTTATTGATTTTCTTACATAGAGGAAGGGAGACAGAGCTAGAAACACTGATGAAAGAGAAACACCAATCAACTGCCTCCTGCACACCTCCCAACTGAGGATGTGCCTGTAACCAAGGCACATGCCCTTGACCGGAATCGAACCCAGGACCCTTCAGTCCACAGGCCGATGCTCTATCCCCTGAGCCAAACTGGTTAGGGCACAAGCTGCCATGTTTTAATAAACAGTTCTAATTGTGGGATTCTTTCAAACAGACTAGACCAGCAATTTTCAGCCAGTGTGGTGCAGCATACTGGTGTACTGCAAGAATTTTTAAAACCTGCAATATCTGCCCTGGCTGGTATGCACAGTGGTTAGAGAGTAAACACACAGACAGAAGGGTCCTGAGCTTGATTCATTGTCAATAGCACATAACTGGGTTGCAGATTCAATCCCCATCCCAGTTTGCATTTGGGAGGCAACCAATCTATGTGTCTCACATATGAATATTTCTCCCTCCCCATTCTTTCCCTCTCTTTCTCCCCATCTAAAATTCAATGGGCAAAATATCCTCAGGTGAGGATTAACAAAAAACAACAACAACAAACAAATATGTAATACCTGACTATTTAGTCAGGAGTACTGACCTCTTTTCCCTTAGATTGTCAAATAAAAAAATGACAACACCCAACACAATAGCTGTCCATCATAAATAAATCAAAAGTATACCTGTTTTTATTGTTACATTGACAAAAAAATATATATTTTGGTATGCCACAGAATTTTAGTGCGCTGTGAGATGAAAAAGATGGAAAATCTTTGGATTAGACAGTAAGTTCTTAGGAGCCGGTACCACATCTTATAACTTTAGTAATACTAAAAATCTGTGAGAAAAGAGCTGAGACAAAACTTTTAATATCTATCTGATAACCATCTAAACTAACAAAAGGGTAATATGCAAATTGGTTACAACCCCCTCACAGTAATGACCAAAAAGCAGGCTGCATGGGGTGACCAGGCTGGCAGGGGGGTTAGTGAGGGTCAATCAAATGACTAAACTGCAGGCTGCATGGGTCAACCAGGACAGAAAAGGGATTAGCAAGGGACAACCAAATGACTAAACAAGCAGGCTGCGTGGGGCGACCAGGGCAGCAGGGGAGGCCGAGACATGTGACCAGGTTGGAAGGGGAAGCAGTTGGGGACTACCAGGCCAGCAGAGGTGTCAATTGGGGGTGAATAGGCCAGCATGGGGGGACAGTGAGAGGTAATAAGGCTAGTGGAGGAGAAGTTGGGGGTGACTAGGCCGACAGGAGGGCAGTTAGGAACAATCAGGCAGGCAGGCAGGTGAGCAGTTAGGAGCCAACAGTCGTACATCCTCCAAGGGCTCACGGACTGTGAGAAGGTGCAGGCCAGGCTGAGGGGCCTCCCAAGTGCACAAATTTTGTGCACCATGCCTTTAGTCTTTGATAAAAACTCTCAGCAAACTAGGAATAGAGGGATCAGCCCTTAAATAAAGGCCATATATAGCAACCTACAATCAACATCATACTCAATGGGTAAACTAAAGCCATTTCCCCTAGGAATAGGAACAAGACAAGGATGCCTACTTTCACCACTCTTATTCAACATACTACTGGAAGTACAGCGATCAGACAAGAAAGAAGAAATAAAAGGCATCCAAATTGTTAAGGAGTAAATCACTCATTATTCATGGATACATGATATTGTACATAGAAAACACTAAAGACTCCACCAAAAAAAACTACTAGATTTAAATGAATTTGGCAATGTTGCTAGGAACAAAACTAACACCCAAAAATCAATGGCATTTTTATACACCAATAATGAATTCTCAGAAAGAGAAATTAAACAAACAATCCCAATTACCATTGGAACAAAAAAAATAAGATACTTCGGAATAAATTTAACCAACAAGGTAAAAGACTTGTACTCGGAAAACGACAGGACATTGAAAAAAAGACACAGAGGAAAATATAAACAAGTGGAAGAATATACCATGTTCATGGATTGGTAGAAGTAACACCATTAAAATGTCTATACTACCTAAAGCAACAGATTCAATGCAATCCCTATTAAATTATCAATGGCATAATTCACAGATCTAGAACAAATACTCCAAAAATTTATATGGAACCAAAAAAGACCCCAAACAGCTGCAGCAATCTTGAGAAAGAAAAACAAAGTTGGAAGGATCACAATAGCAGATACCAAGTTATACTCTAAAGCCACTGTAATTAACACAGCCTGGTATTCACACGAAAACAAACACATAAATCAGTAGAAAAGAACAGAGACCGCCCCCCCCTCAAATCAATTAACATTAGACAAAAGAGGCAAGAGCATACAATGGAATCAAGATAGTCTCTTCAATAAATGGTGTTGGGAAAATTGGGACAGACACATGCAAAAAAATGAAATTAGAGCACCAACTTATGCCATACACAAGAATAAAATCAAAATGTATGTGAAAATGAATGCGAAACCATAAAAATCCTAAAAGAAACCACAGGCAACAAAATCTCAGGTATTTCTTGTAGCAATATATCTGAAGATACATCTAGGGCAAAGGAAACACATGTGACTATCTCTACACAGCAAAAGAAACCATCAACAAAATGCAAAAGAAGCCCACTGTATGGAAGAACATATTTGGCTCGATACATCTGATAAAGGGTTAATATCCAAAACAAATAATGAACTGAGACAATTTAACAAAGAGAAGACAAGCAACACAATTAAAAAGTTGGCATAAAACCTGAATAACATTTTTCCAAAGAGGACACACAGATGAGGAAGAGACATAAGAAAAATGCTCAAAATCACTAATCAACAGAGAGGTGCAAATTAAAATGACAATGAGGAAAACCAAGATGACAGCATAGGTAATCACTTATACTTGCTGCCTCTCACAACCACCACCACCACCTAGAACAGTGGGAAAGCTGGCCGAGTGAAAGTTCCACAACTAGAGAGGTGAAGAAAGTGCCCTGAGACTGGTAAGAGGTGCAGAGATGCGTAAAGTGCTGGGACCTGGATGTACTGCTCTTAAAACCAGGAGATACAAAATCACACTTGTTCTGAACTCCAGTTCCAGGCGAGACTCTGTGGAACCCAGGCACATAGGGGGTGAAACTGAACTGCTGGCATCGGGACAGGAACGCGAGGGCGGCTTACTCTTACAAGTGCTCACAGAGATCATTGTTCCTGCATGAAGGTGCAGGACACGGAGAACCAATGACTTCTCCAGTTTAGGGCAGCCATTGCTGTTTGCTCCGCCCTGGCGATTCTAGAGACCCTGCCCCACCCAATTTACAACCCCACCCAAGCTGTGGGCATTGGCTTTTGCATATGAATGGCCTGTCCCTAAAACAAACTGCACACCCCTACATCTATGGATGAGGACAATAGGTGGCGGTGGGGGGGCGGGGGGTAACGGCATGGGGTGGGGTGGGAACCATGTGAAGGGGAGCTATGGGGGGGAAAAAAGAGGAACAACTTTAATAATCTGAATAATAAAGTTTTTTTTAAAAATGACAATGAGTTATCACCTCATTCCTATCAGAGTGACAATGAGGTATCACCTCATTCCTACCATCAACAAATGACAAGTGTTAGAGAGAATGTAGAGAAAAGGGAACACTAATACACTGCTGGTGGGAATGCAGACTGGTGGGAGTGCAACCATTATGGAAAACAGTATGGGGTTTCCTCAAAAAACGAAATATGGAACTGCCATTTGACCCAGTGATTCCACTTCTAAGAATACCTCCTAAGAAATCCAAAACACCAATCAGAAAGAATATACACACTCCTATGTTCATAGGAATACAATTTATAATAGCTAAGCTATGGAAACAGCCCAAGTGCCTATCAGTAGATGAGTAGATAAAAAAAGCTGTGGTACATTTATATAACATGGAATACTATGCAGCAGTAAAAAAGAAGGATCTCTTACCCTTTGAAACAGCATGGAGGGACCTGGAGAGTATTATGCTAAACGAAATAAGCCAATCGGAGAAAGACAAGTATCACATGATCGCACTCATATGTGAAATCTAATGAACAAAAACTGTTGAACAAAATAGATCCAGAGCCATAGAAGCATGAAACAGGCTGTTGAATCTCAAAGGGAAGGCAAGGTAGGAAGAGATCAACCAAAGAACTTGTATGCATATATGCTATCAGAATGCTTTAGCCTCAGAACCAAGGTCCTCCATGATATGCTTCTCTTTTAGCACCAATTATTTATTCATTCCACAAATATTTACTGAACACTTACTATAACCCAAGGAATGTTTTGGCTTGATGGTAGTGGCTTAGCATAGGAATAAAAGTAATGAAGATGGAATCTAGATCTATTCTGAAGGTAAAGCCAATAGGACTTCCTGATGGACTGGATATGGGATATGAAGGAAAAAGAATGGCTCCAAGGTTTCTGTGCTGAGCAGTAAGGACAAAGCAGCCAATAACAGTAATAATCTTTCTTAAAATCCTGTTATATAGATAGTGAAAGTCAAGTGCTTTTCTGAATATATCTTATATTCTCCTATAAACAGCCAGAATATCAATTTAACATAATTACTGCACTTATAGCCTTGTATTTAATGCCCTGTGTTTTAATTATTGTCTACACTCTGAGGGTAAATACTAAATTTTATCTTTAAGTCCTCAGAATCATAAAGAGCCTGGCTTGTCACTATCTAGGTTTGCCAAATGAATAAATGCTCTTTAGAAATAAAGTCATCATTTAATAATAAAAAATCTCTTATCTCCAAAACCTGGAAAGATATCTGTGTCTCTAAGTTCTGCCCCATGTTTCATTCTTTGAACAAACTAGGAACCAGAGGCTGTGTTTCATGCTATCAAGTCACTCCTCCCAGAAAGCTCTAACAGCCCTGGGCAGGTATTAATAAAAATTATTTTAAAATTTTAAAGAGCACTCTAACAGAATGCAATAGAACACAAAGGGAGCAACTTCTGAAAGGAACTAAGAAAGTTTCATATATGAATATCTGAGTTTGACCACAAAAGCAAATGGGATTTTTCTCATCTCTCGTATTTTTCTGGTAATTTAGGTTATAGAGATCATTCAGAAGATGAGAGGGAAGAAAGAAGACTGGGTAAAATCAAGAGGGCTTCGAAAGCAAATGGATGAGGTCTTCATCAAATAGAAAACCAGGTTTCAAGGTTTCTAAACACTTCCAGCAATGGTGGCATCATTCCCCAAAGAATATTAAAAGAAACTAGATGTTAATGAGAAAATTGTAAAATGTGATTTGTAACACTTAAGCAAATAAACTAGTAGGGTTTTATATTCTAAGTTATGTGGTTGTTTAAGTGATAGCAAGAACAATTCCTAGGACTTTGATCAAGTATGCACTGACTTGAAATTGTAGTCTCAGAGTGTTATCTTATCTCTCTTCCCAAATATAAATACCGTAAGGGCAAGGGACATTATTTTTTTCTTACTTTAGCTCCCTTAGTGCTTCACAATGCCATTCAGAGTGGATACTTTGTAATTCTGAATTCTGTGAAGTTAAGAATCTATCAAGTTAAGATATCATTCTAGCCACCATCATTCTCAACTTTCTCTGCAACTAAAAGAAATATAGATCTTTATGAGAATGTTTTATTTGTTTATTAAAGCTAATAAAAAAATTTTTAATGTAAATAATATGCTAACCTGGAGAGCATGACTCATTTTGTGACATAGCTTCAGACTCATCTTTTTCACCTGAAATATCATCTTCATCAGAGAGGACCAAAAAGGCTTCTTTTGGCAAACTCTCACTACTTTCTTGTTTAGATGGCGAACCAAAAGAACTTTCCATCTTCTCTTCCAAATCTGGATTTGTTTCATCAATTGGAAGAAGACAAGTTTTAGAAAAGCAAGTAAGTTCATCTTCAGCAGGTGCAAGCTTTTCCAAAATAGGAATAATTTCATCTGTCTCCATAGAATCTGTATTTTCTAATATATTTCCATTTTTGTCATCTTTTATAACATTTTCACTAATGGTTTCTGCAAGGTCTGTAGAATTTTCACCTTCATTCTTTTCACTTTGGTCTATTTCCATACTGCTAGATATATCCTCCTCTCCAGGAACAGAGTCTGTGATGGCATCTTCCTCCACCTTTTCATTTTCAGGAGGTAGAGCTGAACAAACAATTGTATCACCTGCTTCTAGAGTTTCTTCAGCAGCATCAATATTACTATCAGCTTTTTTACTGTCATCAAATGAGAAGATTTCATCTAACTTTTCATCATCCCCATTTTGTTCAAGAAAATCATCACCTTTATTGCTACTAGGTTCTGTATTGTCAGTGTCAGGAACTGGCACACAAACTGGTATAGAACTTGGTTCAAAAGTGGATTCAGAAGTTGGTTTATCAGCAGTCGGTTCATCAGAGATCAGATCACCAGAGGCCAGATCACCAGAAACCTGATCACCAGAAGTCAGATCATCGCAGGCTGGACCACCAGAAGCCAGATCACCAGAAGCTGCATCATCAGAGGCCAGTGTTTCAGATGCTAGATCATCAGAAGCTGAATTATCAGAGACTGGATCACTGGAGATTGGTTCACTGGAAACCAACTCACCAAGGACTGATTCACTGGAGACCAGTTCACCAGAGACTGGCTCCCCGGACATCACCTCACCAGAGACCAGCTCAATGGAGTGTTGACCTGCAGCCATATCTGAGTTTTCAATAAAGACCCGCTTATCAGAGACCGTTTCACCAGAGGCAGCATCACCAGAGGCAGGATCACTAGAGGCAGGATCACTAGAGGCAGGCTCGTCAGAGGCTGGAACACCAGAAGTGGCATCACCAGAGGTGGTATCACTAGAGGTGGGATCACTGGAGGTGGGATCATCAGAGGTTAATATTTCAGAGACCATATCTCCAGAGGCTGGCAGATCTCCAGTAGCCAAATCACCTGAAGGTGGATCACCAGGAGCAGGATCAGTGGTCACTTTAGAGTTTAGTTCAGAAGTTTTACTACTAGGAGATAAAGATTCATATTTTAAATCATCATCTGGATTGCTTTTTATATTAACATTTAAGATACAAGGTGTTTCTTTAAACTCTGATTTACTTTTCTCAGTATTAAAACAAAGTTCTTCAAGGCCATTCACCTCATCCTTGTCATTAAGATAATCCATATTCCCCAAAGGTGAAGTTGAGTCCACATCTCCATTTTCATGATTGCCATTTAACAGCTTGACATCAGTTTTCAACAGTTCTTCTTTGACCTTGTACACTGCATCCAGTTGTTGACGATCACTCACTCTCATTGTTTTTCGAGCCTTAAAGACTTTTTTCTGAGGTTCTTCTATACTATCCATTTTGAATCTTTAAAAAGAAAGAGAGAGACAGAGTTTAATAATTGAAACAAGAGAACCAAGTTGGCGTAGACAAACGCCAGTACTCACCACCTCCCATAACCACATCAAAATTACAACTAAAATACAAAACCACCATCATTCAGAACCACCTGGAATGGAAGTCCTAGAACTAGAGGAGTAAAGAAGAATATACACCAAGACTGGTAGGAGGAGCGGAGGTATGGACCAGGCTGGTCTAACACACACATGTGGCATTTTTGTCATCAGATAGCTATCGAAGTAGTGGAGATCTCCTGTGAGGAGCAAGGGGTCCCAGCCTCAGACCAGATCCCAGCCAGGGTTGCAGGGCTAGAAAGAGAAGTCTTCGTAACTTTGGGGTATAAAGACCAGCAGGGAATGTGGCTACATGACATGGAGGCTGCTGGAGACCCAGGCAGTTCCTCTTAAAGGGCTGGCACATGGACTTACTCGGAAGAGTGCTAGCAAAAAAGCTTGGGGGGGATCCAGAGACAAACAGGGAGAAACTGGATTGTCTGCCATAGGAGCAACAACTCAGGGGCAGCTTTCTCCCAAACAGGGGTGCTTGCAGGGTCATTGTTCCTATCTGAGATCTTCATCACGGAGTTGATTGGCAGCCATATCTGAGTTTCCATCAGACTGGCTCACACTGTTCATTCCACCCTGGTAATTCCCTGAGACTTCACACTATCAAATTTGCAGCCTCTCCCAAGCTGTTTACAGAGGCTTTTCCATATGAGTGATCTGTCCTGGCTCAGGCCTCAGAGTTAGCTAAATCTCTCAAACAAGCATCCAGCAGGCATCAGTTGCCACCAACCTATCAATAAGAGGCCTAAGACCTAACACTAGCAGCAGTTTTCACAGCTTGGCCTTGCCTTGGTACTTCAAAGCCCACCACAATTAGCACCCATTGGCATATCACTCAGTAGTTCTTGACAAGTAGCCCCAGGCAGTGGCTAATTTTGCAACTCCCTGGAGGTCCCGATGGACACCTTAAGATTTCACCAGATTATAACTTTACACATCCATGAGCAACAAACTCAAGGGGCAGACTCAATGAGCACCAAAGCCCCACTGAAGCCAAGTCCTGCTCCATAGGGGTATCCCATACACAGCAGCTCTTCTGCTGTAGTCACCGCTGATCCTCACAGCCAATTGGCCTTGAGGTCAACTCCTCCCAGTGATGTCAACAGTAATCAAGGTTCAACTACAAGACTGTGCAAACAACCCACACATGGGCACACCTAGAGTGCCCAGCTCAGGTGACTAGGGAGGCTGAACCACTGGGTCTTACAAGACACCTACTACAAAAGGATACTCTACCAATTCCAAGAGACATAGCAGCTCTATCTAATCCAGAGAAATAAACATAGGGAAGCAGCTAAAATGTAGAGACAAAGAAATAGGTTACAAATGAAAGAACACTAGAAATCTTCAGAAAAAGAACTAAATGAAATGGAAGCAAGCAAACTATTAGATACAGAGTTCAAAACAATGCTTATAAGAATGCTCAAGGATCTTCATGAGAACATCAAAGACATGAAAAAGGATCAGTCAGAAATTAAGCATATACTAACTGAAATGAATAATGTACAGGGATTCAACAGTAGAGAATGCCAAGAATCACGTCAGCAATTTGAAATAAGAGGAAGCAAAAACCACCCAATCAGAAGACCAATAAGAAAAAAAAGAAAGAATCCAAAAATATGAAGATAGTGTAAGGAGCCTCTGGGACAACAACAAACATATTAAAATTCGAATTATGGTGATGCCAGAGGAAAAGAGGTAGCAAGATATTGAAAACTTATTTAAAGAAATGATGACAGAAAACTTCCCCTACCTGGTGAAAGAAAATAGATTTGGAAGCACCAAATCCCAAATAAGAGGAACTCAAAGAGGACCACACCAAGATATATCATAATTAAAATGCCAAAGGTTAAATAAAAAGAGAAAATCGTAAAGAGATTTAATTTTAAACAGCAAGAGAAATGCAGTTAGTTACCTACCCATATGTCAGCTGATTTCTCAATAGAAACTTTGCAGGCCAGAAGAGTGACAAGAAATATTCAGTGATGAAAAGCAAGGACTTGCAACCAAGATTACTCTATCCAGCAAAATCTATCATTTAGAATTGTAGGTCAGATAAAGAACTTCATAGACAAGAAAATGCTAAGGAGTTCATCCTCACCAAAGTACTAATTCACAAAATGTTGAAAAGTATTCTTTACGAAGAGGAGAAAGAAGAACAAGAACAAAAATATGAACAATAAAATAGCAATAAATACATACCTATCAACAATTGAATCTAAAAGTCAAAATAAACGAACAAGGAATCAAATTAACAAAATAAACTGATTAATAAAATAGAATCAGAGGCATGGAAACGTAAAACTAAATGACGAATCTCAGAGGGAAGGAGGTGGGGCAGGGTGGGTGGTGGGGGAGATTAACCAAAGAATTTATATGCATTACCTATGGACACAGACAATACTGTGGTGAGGTCTGTAGCAGAGTAGGAACCAGGGTGAGCAGGGCAATGGATGGGGGAGGGGAGGGAGGAAGACATCTGTAATACTCTTCACAATAATTTTTTTTATTGAAACAGAAGCCACCTAATTATAGATTCACTGCAAATTGATCTTATAAGCAAACATCACTTCATGTACTTTTGAAATAATGATCTATAGAAAGCATAATAATCCTTGCTGCATATTAATTTTTATATTTATTAAATTTATGTATTATAACATTGAGAACAGGTACAGTCCACAGAAGACCAATTACTGGAAGTATTAGAAAAAAGTTGACTAACTTCTAGTTTTCATTCTCAGTAAGCTAATGGGTTTAGAAAGTTCAATGGTAAATAGAAGCTTAAAAAAGTAGATGGAAGTAAAAAAAGTATATGGAGGAAGAAAAAGAAAATTGTAAGAGAGTGAAAACAATAGGGGAATGGGAAAGAAGAATAGAGATAAAGAAACACATAAGACTATTTAAAACCAACCATATCTAGACTAACAGAACTAAAAATATAGCAGTAAGATACTGCTATCAAGAAAGTGAAAAGGCAACTCATACAATAGAGGGAAATATCTGCAAATCATATATTTGCAAATAATGTATCGGATAATATAACTTGCATCTATAATAACAAAATTTTTTAAATGGGCAAAGGACTCGAATTGACATTGCTCTAAAAGATATGCAAATAGCCAATAAGGCAATACAAAATAAGGAATATTAAAAGAGGCTTAACATCGTTAGTCAACAGAGAAATGCAAATGAAAACCACCCTATACAATACAAAGCCCAATATGAAAATTGTTCAACCAGGTGTTCAACCGCTCACTCTGATGTATGCTGGCCACCAGGGGGTGATGCAGAACATGGCAGGTGTTGGCAGCAGGTGGAAGTGGAGGTGATGCTAGCACCAATGGGACCCGATGAGAGTGGGACTATGGCAGCATGGTGGAGCAGATGAGCAAGCGGCAACAGGCCAAAGTGGGTGCAACCGGGACCCAATTACCCCGCAGATGGTGACCAGCAGTAGCAATGGGGGGCGGGACTGCCACCTGACGCCCAAGCACTGAAGGAGCCCCAATCGATCAACCTACAGATGGAGACCAACAGCCGACAGGCCCTGATCGACAGATCGGGGCTGGCCCCTCGGCTTGGACAGAGAACTGGAGGTGGGTGGCAGTGACCAACCTCCCACACCACCCAGGTCGGGGGCTGAAACCTCTCGCCAGCTACCTGGGGGTGAGGGTGAAGGAGATGGAGGTTTGGTGAGAATGCGGAGTGTCTGCTGAGCTTGCTCTCACTCCCCTTGCTACCCTTACCCAAGACACCAGGGCTCACACCCTGGGGAAGCCCCCATGGCTCAGGTGCCCACCCCGCACTCACACAGCATCTTCTAGATGAGCCGGGCCTCAGATGCCAGGACCACAGGAGCTGGTCGTGCTCCCTGTGGGTTCGCACAGGAGCCAGTCTGTGAAACTGGCGGGGAGAGAGCATGCTGCCTCCTGGTTTCCATGCAGTGTCGCTGGGTGGCCCAGGCGCCCATGCTTTGCCCCAGCCCACAGTGTCCGGCGCACTCACCGCATCTTTACATGGGGACTGGGGCACTGTGACTCAGGCAGAGGAGGGAAGCGTGCGGGCCTTGAGGCCCAGGTGCTGCCCATGGCCCAGAGGTCAGCTGAGACCTTCCTACCCTAACATAACACATGCTCGGCTTCGATCATTGGCCAGGCCTAAGGACTGTACTCATGCACAAATGTTATACATCAGGCCTCTAGTCTGTATATTTAAAAGGCTAAGTGACCAACGGTGCATCTGTCATGACTGTCCGATACATATGACACGCACTGGCAATTTAAAAATAAACACTGACTCACACATGCACAATACATATAAAGCTCTCATTTGCACCAATCACACACATGTGTTTCAATCTGTCATTGTCGATCATGAATTTGGTTGTTTTTGTTGACATTAAAGTTGTAAATTCTCCATCACAAGGGAAATTAATCAAGTACTCTGAAAGTGTTTTTTACTGTTAATGTCATATACAGGGAGATATCAGAATAAGTTTAATCAATTTATCAGTCATTATTTTTACATCATGTTTTTATATCATGTTTTTATTGGTTTTATGTCATATCTTCGTTGTTATTGTTTATTAATCAATTTATATATTAATTTTTCATATGCATTTTAGCAATTTTCTTTTATCTCTGACACTACTATTATAGAGAAAGGGTGAATAGCGATATTAAAATATTTCTTCTAATAATCCTTTCAATGTGCATGAATCCGTGCACTTGGCCACTAGTAATGACTATAATTAAAGAGAAAAACAGGATGTGGACAAATTGGAACTCTCACACAATGATGAGGAACTGTTACACAAAGTTGTAAAATGGTAGAGCTGGCTTAGAAAACAGTCTGGCAATTCCTCAACAAGTTAAACATTAACCATTACTTTTCAATCATTCCGTTTTTTTAAAGTATGTATGTAAAGCTATAGACTTCCTCCTAAGCATTGCTTTAGCTACATTCCATATTTTAATATGTTATATTTTTATTGTTGTTCCATTACAGTATATTCTAATCTCTATTATAACTTCTTTCATCGATTATTTATAAGTATATTCCTTTAAAAAGTAACACATTATGATGATGTGAAGCACATGAAAAAATACAAGGTTGGTTTCATATTCAAAAATCAAGTAGTACAGATTACAAGTGAGTCATAAAGCGTTATGCCTTTTTCTTTTTTCAGGGCCAACCAAGGTGTTCACTTGATAAAAATTAAAGCCCTAAGCCCTAATACCTCAGAATGTAACCTTATTTGGGACAGGGTCTGTGCAGAGATAATCAAAATAATGTTATTAGAATAGGTCCTAATCCAATAGGACTGCAACAGAGACACACATAGCAAAAACACCATTTGATGATTAGAGTTAGGTTGCCACAAGCCACAACTAGAAGAAAGGTGTGGAACAGATCCTTCCTTAGCTCCTTCAGAGAGAATATGGCACGGCTGACACCTTGATTTCACACTTCTAGTCTCTAAAACTGTGAGACACTAAATTTCTGTTATTGAAGGAGGGAAAAGTAATGTGATTCATCACATAAATAGAAGAGAGGGGGAAATAAACAAAAGATCTCAACAGATAGAGAATATACATTCATTTGACAAAATTCAACACTGACTCATAATCAAAACTCTAAGAAAACTTAATAGAAGGAAACTACTTACATGTAATGAAGGATATCTATTAAAAAAAAAAACCCTACAAGAATCATACTTAATTGTGAAATAAGAAACAAGACAAGGATGCTCTTTCTCAGCATTTCTGGCCAGTCCAGTAAGGCAAGCAAAAACGGGCAACAGATTTGGTCCCAGAGAAAGACAGTCACCAGCCTATAGTGAATAAAACAAAAGTCCTTTAAGGACTAAAATGTACAGGGAGCAAGAATAATGCTTTCACATTCTACTACCCAGTAGGAACGATGGTAGGAACACTTGCTTTGGCTGGAGAAGGGAATAAAGCAGCCTTTGAGGTATCGGAACTTATCTGAGGCTCACAGGCAGGCCATAATGTTATTATAAACTGACTTGAGGCTTAAGACTAAATCATATTGTTCTCCTGTTAGACATAAAACCATCACTACATTCAAATTAGGTAAGGTCACAATAGAACCTATAAAACATCAACCATCTCTTGCTCTAAAAAACGAGTGATGGCCCTTCTTTATCAATTGAAGTTTTATCCTCATTATAGTCTGACCTCACTATAGAAAAGACTTTTTGAGATATCCAAGCATAGAATAGTCCCACTTTCTGACAGCACCCAATTCAGAGTGAGGTTCTAGTTCCTCAAACCTTCCCCCAAATAATCCAAATCCTATACTACTAGATTTTCTTCTAACATCCTCTTACTAACGTGCCTCAGTTTCCCCTGGTGAGCATTCTCTGTCACTGCAACAAATAATAAACCCAACGTGTTCAATTATAGATATGTTACTGGTGTTCCATTGTTCCCTTTAGCTGCAAGTCATAAAACAGTGGCCTAGCCTGTTTGCTGGAGGTCAGTACAGCTTGAGAATCTACCACTTATCATAATACTTCTAGCTTGTGATACATTATGCATTTGTTCTGTCAAGTTAAGAAAATTACTTATATATTTCTTAGTCTTGCTACCCTTTTAATTTAAATTACGTAACTGAGTAAAATTATTAAAATAGAAGTATCTTACAACCAAGCAGAAACTTCAATGCAAAATTATCATAGGCACTATTTTAAGGATTATTAATTGCAGTTTCTATATATTAAGCACTTAGAACGTTGTGAGCATTCAAAAAATGCTATCATAGTTGTCTATATATACTCAGAATGTTTTAAGGTATAAAACTAGATAATCTGAGACAAATTTCTCTTATTTTTATTTTATATATTAATTAGAAAATCCAACATGCAAACATCAGCACCAAATAACATTTAATAAATTGTCACCACCAAATAAAATTTAATAAAAATAAATACCATCCAAGCAAGTTGGTTTTATCAACATAATTGCCATTCAATACTGTACAGAATAACTACCATCTATACCCACAAGGGAGCACTCTACAGCCATTTATCAGATACTTCATGGGTTCTAAGTACAATGAAAAACAGACAAAGCAATTAGGAAGTAGCACGAACAACCAGTTCAAACTAGTTCAGCCATATCTATGCAAACCAATCAGCATGTTTTTAAAAATCTATTTTGCATAAGCAAAATATATTTAAGAAAGACACACATTAGAAAAGGGTGTGTTATCTGCAAATAAGTTTCCATGGCTGTATTACCGGAACAAAACATTTTAAGGATCATTTGAAGTACCGTCATCTGTAACTGAGATAAAATACACAAAACTATTCTACAAAAGAAATACTACTTTTTTTTAGGTGGCAACACTACAGCTCTCACATGCCTGTAATTCATTTTCCCAGAAAAAAAGCATTTATATTTTACAGTAGAAAATGTCTGCCATTTCTAGATGTAAATGTGAACTTTCTGCTGAAAACAATCTTTCATGAGAAAGATAGTCAAAAAAATATTTTTCATTAAATATATTTTCATAAAATACTTTTTAAAAATGTTTTTTAAATCTCTATATATTTAGATTCAAGAACTCTGGGGAATACCATCACTAATAAAATATTTTTGTACAGTATTAACAAAAGTTTCACCTTTGCCAAAGGAATTTATATTTAAATAACCAAGAAAGGTATGTTACCTGCAAGTAAGTTTCTATATCTTGGAATTATTTTTCAATTTTAGGGTAAATTATTTTTAAGGAAAGCCCAATGAGCTTCTTCTTTAAGCGAAAACATTATTTTCTTCTCTGCTTCATCCCCCTCCACCCACTCCTTTCACTGTACTTTCTAGCAAAGAGATCACAGCTATGAAACAAGAAAGAGAAGTATTTCCAAAAGCTGTTATGTCTTAGCCTACAATCTGCCTGCTCAGAAAGCTCAAAAATTTAAGTGGCTGTTCAAGAGCTGCTCACAAATTCAGCCAATCAGTAACCAGCATTCTGATTCCTGCCCAGCAACAGGAGACAGACAATAAGGTCAGAGAAACATAGTTAAAACCTGGACCTGCAATATTTCAGTGAGGTTCTTTTTCATTGTCTGATATAAGTAATCTAGAACATAACTGCATAAAATCCTAAATACATATAAAAAAATTTAATATACCCTATAAGTAAATAAGATTTATGCCTTTAATGCTCTTATAATTTATCTTCCTTTAAATGTCCAGGCATGTTTCCAGAAATACAAATTGATTCCCTATCTGGGGAATGAGTCAAACATGGACATACATAACAAGAACATACTTTTCTACACAACAGGTTAGAATCTGCAAAATTCAAATGTAAATTTCCTTTAAAAAAACAGTCATTATTATTTATAAAACATTTATAACTAAAAATCCGGTGAAACCTTAAACCTAAATAACACAAGATTATTTTCATACCCACTTATTACTATTGTTAAAGATTGCCAATTACAAAAATCAGTATTACTATATTCTGAATCCAAAGGTTTACTATGGATAGCAAGATAATGTTTTGTTGTCTACTGAACTATGGATGTCTATTTCTTAACAACCTATATTGTGTTGTAAGTACAATTACTACATCCTTTTCTCCTTAATTGCCTTTCACAGCAGGTTGCAAAAAGGGTATATGAGCTCTCTCCCTTTGAAAGCAATAAAACAAATGTGTAGATTACCGAGTAAATCAACATTCATGTAAATTGGAAAGGAGTTTTTTCTTATATATCAAATTCTACATTCCTTTAAAAGCACAATTGTAGAATACAAATAGGAAATCCATTCAAAAAATATATTTTCTCAGCTTCACTACCTATCAAACTTTCTTAATAAACAAGTTTTTTAAATCTCATTTTTTTCTCCTTCTGTTACAGGTGAACCTTGTCATTTTCAAAACATACCCAAGAGGGAACTTGCTGCAGCCATACTCTTGGTTTATATAATCTTCCCAGAGGCAAAATAAATCAACAGCTGCTTGAATGCTTCAGTCCTGAGAGACATGAAATTCACAGTCTGATTGGTTCAAAGCAGTAGTTGCCCAAAACCAATCAAATATATGCAGCAGAACTTTGCCCAGCAACAGGGAAAACAGATGCGGGCAAGTGCTTTATCAAGAATCCAAATATTGTGAAATGTGAAAACTTACGTGAACAATGAAACTGAAACATATTTGTAACATATCCTCAGTTCATGGTCTGAATAACGCTCTAAAGCAGAATTTTCCTGATTAAATAAACAAATGTCTATACAACTGTTTTCTAAACAGCTTAACTAACAAAACAATAGGAAGTGCCAGGACTGTTGGTTCAAAATGCACATACATACAAATACTATATTAACTCAAGGTTATGGATACCTGGTGAAGTACATTTAAAAATAAAACTTAGCAAAAACTTACAAAATGTTAAGCAAAACCATTTAAATGGATTTGATACTTCTATCTCTGACACAGCACTCCAACTGCATTCATATTGTTAACTGACATTAACGTAACATTCTAAAAGGGATACTAAAAGTAATTTTATTTAAATTGCTTTTTCCTTAAATGGCTTAAATATTAATCAATAGACCTGATTAATCATAGCCTACTCATAATCACTTTATGCTGATGATTTCTATACTCTTAGAAATACAACTCTGCTACTAGATTTTTAATTGCTCAGGTTGAGAACTGTGTGATTTTGTGCACCAGGCCTCTATTAATATAACTGCTACAGCATAATCTATAAAAAAAGAAAGCAGATTAGTGGAGGCCTAAAATTGGAAGGTTAGGGAAGAAATGGAGAGTAGCTGCTAAAGGGTATGTTTCTTTATAGGCTAATAAAAATGTTCTAAAATTAGTTGTAGTGATGAACTGAATATTTTTTATAAATCACTAAATTAAAGTAAATAAATGAATAAATAAATATTTAAAGCCCATTGAATTGTACACTTTAAACAGGTGAGTTGTACAGGATCTCAATACACTTGTTAGGAGTTATTTTTTTTAAGTAATGGCAGAACTACAGTGGAGTACTTTTTGTTTTTCAATTGTTTTTAACCTAACCTCCCTTTACT
>PVJN01019397.1:0-37436 GCA_004026805.1 Lasiurus borealis | reverse complement strand
CATTTTAAATATCAATTAAAAACATAATTTAAATTTTTAATTGAATTCTGTCTTATACAGTTGATTAGTTCACAAAATATTCTTTTTCATAAATGGTGATGAAAATTTGAAAGCATTATATGATGGTCATAACTTTTAGTAATGTAACCTATTGCTTTTATAAAGTGAATCTTTTAATCATGCCAATCTTTTTATATTTAAAAATGTGAAATGTGTGTTTGTCTTAAAAACTAGTCATTTGTAATCCTCTTCCCAAATGCTGGCTCTTTTGAAGCCATTTCTGGGGGTGGTTTATGAGCCGCACCAGTGAAGGGCCCGCTGCTTTGGAGCTGTGTCTCAAACCCGCCCTTTCACACTCTCTACCACCCACCTCATGCTGCCAACAGGTTCTGGCAGTTTCCAAAAACCAGTGAGGTCCACAAGCTACCGTTCACTATTAGAAATAGCCAAGAGACTATGACATTCCACCTGTCCGCTGTTACCCATAGTGCTAGGCACGTTTGTGCAGGAGTTTTAGTGTGGACATTCGTTCTTCCTTCTCGTGGGCACATTTGTAGAAGTGGGATTTCTGAGTTATATGGTAACTCATTGTTTAACTTTTTGAGGGACTGCCCAGCTATTTCCAAAGGGGCAGCACCATTTTACATTCCCAACTCTCCGGTGATTTTACAAAGAGCCTTATCCAGATAAAATTGACAGACGTGAACTGTACATATATAAAGCATACGACTTAAGTTCTGACCTATGTATACACCTCTGAACTGTCACCACAATCAAGATTAATGAACATATCCATCACCCCAAAACTTTCCCCATTTGAGACCCATCTTCCTCATCCCACCACACACTCTTGATCCCTCTATCCCCAAGCAATGACTTTTACTTTCTGTCACATATGGTTTAGTTTGCTTTTCTAAAATTTTACAATTGGAATCATACAGTGTGTATCCTTTTTTTACGGCTTTCCCCCCCCACTGAGTGTAATTATTTTTAGATTTTTTTCCATATTATTAAATGTATCAATAAAACATCGGTGGTACCACAACTTGCTTCTCATTCAGCTGGGCTGTTTCCTGTTTAGGGAAGTCGCAATAAAGATGCTCTGAGCCTTCATGGGCAAGTCTGTGTATAGGCCGAGCTTTCAGTTTTCTGGGGTAAATACCTAGACGCGGTAGGTCTATGCGTGACTTCTAAAGAAACTTCCAAAGTTTCCAAAGCAGGATACAAATATAGACATCTTTTTTTCAATGAAAGCTTCATTATAAGTATATTCCTAATCAGTTCTTACAACTGTTCACTATTCCATCATAAGGATACTCGAGGTCCAGTGCCTTCCAAAGCGGCTGTACCACTTTCTATTCCCACCAGCAGTGTGCTCTCAGTATGTTTCTTGGATACTGTCTATGTGTTGGGATTTCAGGCTGGCGTAGGTCTGTCACTGTGCCCACTCCGCGAGCTCTTTCCGTCTGGAGAGGTGCTCCTGAATCTGGGGGCAATTTCCCGAATTGTATCTTTGGTTTCCTCTCCACTGTCTCTCTGTCATGTCTTTCTGGAACTCCTAATACGTGGACTGAATCTCTGTCTTGTCTCTCCTATTTTTACATTTCTCATTTTTAGAAGGTTTTCTTGACTTCTTCCAACCCCCTTTTTGACAGCTTTTGTTCCCACTTTGTTTTCCTATTCCAAGCTCTGTTTCTTGTTTTATGGAAGGGAGAGCTATTCTGAGATAATGACAGTTTGAAAAAAGATTTCTTCCCGTCTCTCTCTTGTCTTTCCCCTGAACTGTTACCTTAGGTTTGTCCGGATCTCTCTCGTGTTGGAGGCATTCCTGAAATGCCTGCGATCCTTGCATACCTCTCATGTTTGAGAGGGCAGTGTCATCAGCCGCCAAAGCTGGAGGTGAGTGAGAGGGGCCCCTGGACAGTGTATTTCTCTATGAGGAGGTAGGAGTGCCAACTTTGGGGAACCCTGAATGTCACCTGTTGTATCTGGTTTTAATTATGTAATTGGAGGAGATACGAAAAATGTCCCGGACACTGGCTGCTGGCCTCTGGGCACAGGGCGGGAAGAGGCTTCACCTTTCCGGAGGCAGGCCTCCCTGCACTGCGCCCGGATGGCCCAGGGCCTGGTCTGCCACTCCGCTGTGCCTTTCAGGACGAGGTGAGCTGGTCTCCTCTCCCCAGCCCCCCTAGCTGCGTGCCTTTGGGTTGCAGCTCCCTCCTCGGAGTCAGTTTGTGCTTTGCCATCTGTGCTCAACTTGGTTGAAACCTCTCTTCCACTATCGCCCCCTTTTTCGCACCTCTTGTCCTGGTGGGTTTGTACCTTTTCATGTCTTTTCTGTGACCTCAGTGTCATCGCAGGAGAGAGGGGAAAGTGTTCTCTGGATCATCAGCATGTGTTTGTTGAGTGTTTACGGTGTGACAGACACTCTCTTCAAGGTGCTGGTTCAAGAGGAAAGGAGGGTCACTGCTGGCCTGGGCGTCAGATAAAACGGCGACAGAAATGACTCCCCAGGTGGGAGTCACTGTGACCTTGCAAGAGCAGTCCAATTGGGGGTGGGGGGGCTGGCAGTCCAACCAGAGGGAGTTTGGGAGGGGGAGAAGGGAAAAAGGTGACAGAGAGAGGGGACAACTCTTTCGAGGCACTTTGCTGAAAAGTGCTTCGTAAAAGAGGGCATTGGAAAAGTCTGTTTTAAAATTTTACTTATTGATTGAGAGAGGAAGCGAGGGAGGGAGAGGGAGAGGGAAAGGGAGAGAGAGAGAGAAACTTGTTGTTCCACTTATCTATACAGTCATTGGTTGGTTCTTATATGTGCCCAGACCAGGGATCAAACCCACAACCTTGGCACATCAGGATGATGCTCTCACCACCAGAACTACCAGGCCACGGCCAGAAGGCTTTGTTTTTGTTTGGAGATTGGATCCATGCACGTGTGACCACGTGCTGATAGAATGGACCTGCCTCACTTAGCAAGAATCGCACTGTAATCTAAAAACACAGAAAGGTCTCCCTTTTTGGGTGCATCTTCACGGATGCAGCCTGGCACAGGATGGAGGGCTGGACCAGGAAGACCAGCTGCCAGCGACCCAGGAAACGGAGCACCAGGGCCTGGCCTGTCCTCGCTAACGCTCCCTGGGCCTCCGGTTCCTGACCTCGCGAGATCCCTGCGCTGGGATACAGCCTGAATGTGTGACTTGAAATACAAGGTGGAAAGAGCAGTCGTCTGCTTGCCTTTCCCAGGGGGAAATTCAGAGTTTAAAGAAAACAAAACTGATGTAGAAATGAGAGCTTAAATATTTATAGGTTAAACCCAACAGAGATTTTGACCAGTTTCCAACTTCTGAATCCCCCGCTCCGGACTTAAAGGTATCAACACTGCAGACATTTGCCAAACAGGAAAATATAATGAAAATTAAACTCACCTATTGTCCCATCATCTAGAGAGAAAAATACACGCATACCGCCTCGAAGATACTGTGGGTTGGGCTCCAGACCACTGCAATAAAGTGAGTATTGCAATAAAGTGAGTCATAATCTCTGCTGGTGAAGGGTCTTGCCTTCAATTTGTTAAAAAAATACAACTTCTGTGAGGCACCATAAAGCATAATAAAATGTATCCTGGTATTTAGTAACAATTGGCATAGTTTTCTACTGTATTTAGTAACATTTGGCATAGTATTTTACTGTATTTTCTCCTCTCCATGATGGAAAATTTTCTCTTATTTGTATCCTGCTTTTCTTCAATGAAAGCTTCATTATAAGTATGTTCCTACCTCACCAAATATTCTTCACACAGTTCTTACAGCTGTTCAATATTCCATCATAGGGATACTAGAGGCCCAGTGCACAAAATTCATGCAATGTGGGGGAGGGGGTCCCCTTAGCCCAGCCTGTACCCTTTCCAATCTGGGACCCCTTGGGGGGTGTCCAACTGCCGGGGATTGGGCCTAAACCGGCAGTTGGACATCCCTCTCACAATCCTGGATCGCTGGCTCCTAATCACTCACCTACCTGCCTGTCTGGTCGCCCCTAACTGCTCCCACCCCCTACCAGCCTGATCACCTCTCACTGCCCCTAACTGTCCCCTGCTGCTGGCCTGGTTGCCCCCAACTGCGCCCCCCTCTGGCCTAATTACCCCTGTCTCCCCAGCCAGCCTAATTGCCTCCAACTGCACCCCCCATTCCGGGTCTGGCTGCCCCTAACTTCCTCCCCATCGCTGGCCTGATCACCTCTTATTGCCCCCCTACTGGCCTGGTCGCCTCACACAACCTGCTTGTTCAGTCTTTTGATTGTCCCTCACAACCTCCTCTGCCAGCTTGGTCATAGGCAGCCATCTTGTGAGGGCATGAGGGTTAATTTGCATAATACCACTTTATTACATAAGGTACTACTGTAACTTCGTCATTCCATTAGTGGGCATTAATTGCTACCATAGATACACTGGTAAAAGAAGCGTGGCGATGTTCAACTTTGCACATCATAAGTCTTTGCATCTCTTATTCTCCCCTTGGGCATAAATAACCACTTGTGAAGAATTATTCACTAGCCCAATGGGTATATAAACATTTTGAAGGCTCTTACATATGTTACCAAATGCATCTTGACACACCAGCCTCTCTTGCCTTCCAGAGAAGCCCTAACAGTTTGCCTCTCTGCAGTCTGCTTGGCAATCGCTATGACTAACCCTGCCAACTTCCTATAGTTTCTTTTTAAAAATGTCTCTTTTTACTGCATACATATAGACTAAAGTTTATTATTTGTCAAAACCACGTTGTCGGGAGGGTAATTCAGACTGGAGTACACCACTGTGTGCCTACATGTGCTGGGCACTGTGCCACTCTCTCTCGTTTATGGCTTGTGAATGCCACACCCTTGAATGTGGGCGGCAACCTTTTCTTGTCCAATCCCAGGAGGCTGTGTTAAGGGACAGATGCTCTATGGCCAGGTTGGGTACCCAGATCACTTGACTCAAATACAATATGCTGACCTATTTCACTATACCTCACCTGCCTCAAATAGCCTAGAATATTCTTTATAAGAGACTCTAAAATATCTTTTAAGAGACTCTGTGGCAGTATTTGCAGCTTACCAATATTTTAAAATTTCTGAGTCGGATAAACAGATATTAAACTCTAAAGTCAATCAATAATCCATCAATAATCCCTTTGAAATTCCGCTTCACCCAAAGGCATCTTGGTCTCTTGCTCCCCGCTAGGCCTGACCGAAGGCTGTTCAACCACAGGGGTGGACAGCAGGCGGAGGAAGGGGCCCAAGTGCTCTGTTCTCTTTGTGTCCAAACGGACCCCCCATGTGTTGGTGACGGGCGGAGCTGATCTACAGAAAGTGGACGATGCGGCTCGGGTGGCGGGTGGCGGGTGGCAGGCAGTGTGACACATGCAAACCACAGGCGGAGCGGAGTCATGTGCTGGGAGTGGGAGTCTGTGTGTTTTCTTCCGGCTCGAGGGCCAGGGAGGCTTGGTGATTGTCTTCTATCCCCTGCACCTGGGAAACTGGCACTGAGCTCTTTAGAGACAAAACAAGACTCTCTAGCCCAGCGGTTCTCAATCTTCCTAAGGCCGGGACCCTTTAAGACAGCTCCTCATGGGGTGGTGACCCCCAACCATAAAATTATTTCCGTGGCTACTTCATAGCTGTCATTTTGCTCCTGTCATGAACTGTAATGTAAATATCTGATAGGCAGGATGTATTTTCATTGTTACAAATTGAACATCATTAAAGCCTAGTGATGAATCACAAAAACAATATGTAATTATATATTGTGAAATATTTATTTCTAATGACAAATAAATGAAATTGTGTCTTGAATCGTGGTGTAGCATGGGTAACAGTCTTCCTAGGACAACAGTAAACGACACGGCTACACGTTGCTACACCGAGGAGCGGCGTGTTGGTGCCTAAGACCATGGGAAATAGGTGTTTTCCGCTGGTCTTAGGCGGCCACTGTGAAAGGGTCGTTTGACCCCCAAAGGGTCGCGACCCCCAGGTTGAGAACCGCTGCTCTGGCCATTTGAGGACGGTCTTTGCTGTCCTGAAGCGAAAGTTCAAACTGGGTGCTTGAACCCAAACCGTGGCTTTGTTTTGGTGCGTCAACCGAGACACTCGCAGGGCAGCAAGAGGGACGGGAAGCTGTTGTTTTCACTGTAATTTCAGAAAGGCCCGGCCCCTTCTTAGCTCAGGAGCGTCCGCAAGCCTGGCCTAGGCCGCACCGGGCTTGTTTAGTGTGTGTGTGTGTGTGTGTGTGTGTGTGTGTGAGTGTGTGCATGTATGTGTGTATGTGTGTGTGTATATGTGTGTGTGTATGTGTGTGTATGTGTGTGTGTATATATATGTGTGTATATGTGTATGTGAGTGTGTGTATGTGTGTATGTGAGTGTGTGTGTGTATATATGTGAGTGTGTGTATGTATATATGTGAGTGTGTGTATGTGTGTGTGTGTGTATATGTGTGTGTGTGTGTGTGTGTGTGTGTATGTGTGTTCAGGGAGGCAGGGGGTGGACCCCGCAACCTGCATAACATTCGTCCGGGCCTCACTTCTCGCCCCTTGTTTCCCGGGTTGGGGTCCCTGGTCACCTTCAGGGCGGGACGCTGGCTGCGCGGGTCCCTCGGGCTCCGCTAGGGGAAGGCGGGGCCCCGAGTTTCAAAGTCTCACTCTTACCGAAGCGGGGGCCGCGGCCGGTAGCTGAAGTGTCGCCGCTCCATTCCGTCCCCACAGAGCGGCAGCTTCACGCCCGCGTCCGCCAGCCGCGGGGGCCTTTCTGAACCCGGCCCCGCCGGTCCCTCCCGCTCCCGCCAGCGCTCACTCTTCCCGCACTCACAGGCTGGGGACGCTCCGGGACGCAGGCCGCGCCGGACGCAGCGAGAGCGCCGGGGAGACGCGGGAACGGCCCTCACCCTGGCAACGGGGCCGCCGCGACCCGGGGCCCGCAGCAGCACGAGGCTCGCGCGGCTCGTGAGGCTCGCCCGGCCCCTCAGCCCCGCACGTCGCCCGCTGCGGCGCGCGCGCTGAGCTCGCTGGAACGTGGGCGGGGCGCACGCGCGCGGGGGAGGAGCTCGCTGGGATATGGGCGGGGCTAACTGGGACGTGGGCGGGGCGCAGGCGGGTGGGCGGAGCTAGCTGGGACGTAGGCAGGGCGCGCGCGGGTGGGGGCGGAGCTCACTGGGACGTGGGCGGGGCCCGGGCTGGGGCTGGGACTTAGGGCCGGGGCCGGGGCCGGGGCTCGGGCTGGCTCAGACTCTGACCTCGGCCCGCGCTGCCCCTTGTCCCGGGAAGTACGGGCATGGATTCTGGCACATCCCTATCATGTACCGTTCTTCTCCCAAGAAGGAAACGGAGGGTTCCAGCCCCAAGTTTGACAAAATACTCATTCTGCCGGCATCGACGTAGCTTACACAGTACAGCATCAACCACAGTGGCTGTGATTTTTCTGGACCATCTTATCCCAGGCGTGGTGCTAGGTGCTAGGAATACAAAAAACTGCAGTTATTACCAGCCTGCTTGACAGATGCAAAAAACGGAAAGTTGGAAAGACTGGGATCTAGCCAGGTCACCCCACCAGTGAGTGACAACCCACCCAAACCAGGTTTCCTCCTGTGTCTCCTGAGCCCCCCCTGCTCAGACCCCGTCACCTCCCGCTCCAGACCGCCCTGGCCTCCAGCTGCTCCCGCTGCAGGCGCTGTCCTGTCCTCCTCCCGCCTGTCCTCCTCATTAGGTGAAGATGCACCTCTGGAGACGATGGGTGCTGGGTTTAGGGAGGGTTCTGCATATATTAGTAACTTCTGGGGGTGCATTTAATGCTTAATAAAAATGTTTTAAAGGAACACGTTGAGCTTTTTGAGCTGGATGCCAACCCTCTTCCCTAATCACCGTGGAGTTGCGGTCCCAAACCCCTGTCACCTTCAGGACCCCGAAAGTCTCTCCCCAGAGCAGAGAGGGGACGTGCTCAGAAAGACTCCGAGGACACTGGCTGTGGGGGGAAGTCTGGCCAGAGACGGGGCGCATCGGGACTGCGAGGGTGGGAGGAAAAATGAGCAGGACGGGAAGCTCGGAACAGAAGCTATAAAAGAAAGTGCCAACTAGAGGAAATATGGCGAAAGGGGGAGGGGGTGCAGGAGGGGGGCAGTGACTGGGGATCGGCTGGGAAAAATAGCAATTAGCCCAGCTAAAAATAAAGTCCAATTTAGAGACAAAGCCGGATCACAAGGAGAAGAAGAAAAAAAAAAAGAAGACTCGCCAGAAAGGCAGTTCTTTGCAACGCAAATGCTCAAGAAAATGGGGCTAATGACACCCCTTTCTCGGGAAGTTTTGCAGAAGACACGAGATCATCGATCATGAGAGTGGGGCGCGCGGCGCGGAGAACTCAGACCCGGGGCGCTGGCGAGCGTGCAGCGCACAGGCTCCACCCGAAAGGGGTGCCACGTGTCCCCAAAGTCAGAGAAGCGCCCCCGGCCGGTCTCGGTGCGAAGCAGAGGCCCCACGCTGCCCGGGGACCCCGGGGGCTCCCCGAGAATTGCCCCGAGGCCCAGGGCAGAAGGCGCCCAAGTGTCAGTCTCGGCGCTGGGAGAGAGGGCGCCCGGGGGAAGGGGGCGCGCACCGCGAAGGCGCGGCTCCTCGGACCCCGGCATTGGCGGGTGTGCCCGGCGCCCCCAGCGCCCCCGGGTGGGCACGCGGGGTGGGCGGGGGGCGGGGAAGCGAAGGCCACGGGCCGCGCCCAGGTTTTGAAGAAGCGCGAGGCCTCCGCCTGCCCCCGCGTCCGGAGACCCGGAGGTGACCCCCGTGCCGCTCCGCGGGGAGCTCCTGCGGCACCCCAGAAAGCACAGCCGCGCTCACCCCGGAAACGGAGCGGCGGGCACAGCGGGGGAAAAAGTGAGGCATCGGCGGGTGCACGCCCGCCGTGCGCCCCGGGTCTGGGGCTGCAGGAAGGGGGCCGCCGGGGTGGACGCTGGAGCCGGAGCCGGAGCCGGACAGGCGGGGCCCGGGGCGGCCTCTCCGCGAGTCCAGGAGCCGCGAAGGGACCCGGGCGGCGCGGGCCTCGGGGGCAGGGACTACACCCCGGGGCGCGGGCTCTTTCTGGGCGAGCCTCTCCGTTCCAGGCCGGGCCCCGGCGTGGGGAGTCTGCCGGGTCCGTCCACCCTGGCGCGCGCGCCCTGGCACCCCTGGGCGGGACGCGGGGCCCCTGCCGGGTGGGCGGGCGGGGCACCCGGAGCGCGCCACGCGGCGTCTAGTGGGGAGGCGGCTGGGCGGCGCGGAGCCGGCTCCTCCTCCTCCTCCTTCTTCTCCTCCTTCTTCTCCTCCTTCTGCTCTTCCTCCTCCTCCTCCTCCTTCTTCTCCTCCTCCTGCTCTTCCTCCTCCTCTTCTTCCTCTCCTGGACCTCCTCCTCCTCCTCCTCCTCCTTTTCCTTCTCCTCCTCCTCCTGCTTCTCCTCCTCCTGCGCCTCCCCCTCCTCCTCGCCTTCCTCTGGCTCCGCTGCCGCGCGGCCGGGCCGCTCCTCCTTCCTCGCCGGCGCCCGCGGAGATGTTCAACCGCGCGGTGAGCCGGCTGAGCAGGAAGCGGCCGCCGTCAGGTAAGCGCCCCGGGCCCGCGGGCTGGGGATGGGGCGCCCCGGGGCCGCGCGGAGCCGCCGCGCATCCTTCCCGCCCGCCGGGACCTGGGCGCGGCTCTGCGCTCCCGCCGCCCGCCCGCTCCTCCCGCGCCGTCCCGCGCCCCGCGGCTCCAGCGGCTCCAGCGGCTCCAGCGGCTCCAGCGGCGGCTCCAGCGGTTCCAGCGGCGGCGGGAGCGCAGAGCCGGGGCCCCGGGAGGGAGTCTGGCTGCGGGAGGGACAGAGCCGTCTTCTCTCGGGGCCCGGAGGAGGGGAGACGCAGGACACCCCCAAACTTCGCGTGTCTGTCGCGGGGCTCCGGCTGCCGAAAGCGGAACGTGGCGCGCGCTCCCGGGCCCGGAGGGGTCTGTGCGCGGCGAGCGCAGGGGCGGAGGGTGCCCGCGGGGCGCGGAGGCGGCGCGACCCGACCTGGGGCATCGACTGGGCGTGCGGCCCGGGCTGCCGGGGGCGCCTGCAGCCCCGAACCTCAAAATGTGGGGCCGCGAGGGGGTGCCTCGGAGGGTGGGCGGAGAGGACCCTCCGCCGTTCATGCCAGGGAAGCGCAGACAGGAGGGACCCAGGGTTCGTCTTGGCTGTCACTCTGGACCAGCCTGAGCTACCATCT
This sequence comes from Lasiurus borealis, assembly GCA_004026805.1. Classification (NCBI taxonomy): domain Eukaryota; kingdom Metazoa; phylum Chordata; class Mammalia; order Chiroptera; family Vespertilionidae; genus Lasiurus; species Lasiurus borealis. The sequence continues at coordinate 27,215 of PVJN01019397.1, read as the reverse complement.
GAGGCAGCCGGATAGGACAAAAATAAAACCCAACCAACCAACTAACCAGCCAACCAACCAACTAACAAACCAAGTAATCAACCAACCAACTAACTAACCAACCAACCAACCAACCAATCAACTAACCCAGTGGTTCTCAACCTGTGGGCCCCGACCCTTTTGGGGGGTCGAAAGATCCTTTCACAGGAGTCGCCTAAGACCATCCGAAAACACCTATTTCCCTGGTCTTAGGAACCAACACACCGCTCCTCAGTGTAGCAAAGTGTAGCCATGTAGTTTACTGTTGTCCTAGGAAGACTGTTGCCCATGCTACACCAGGATTCAAGACACAATTTCATTTATTTGTCATTAGAAATAAATACTTCACAATATATAATTACATATTGTTTTTGTGATGAATCCCTATGCTTTAATGATGTTCCATTTGTAACAACGAACATACATCCTGCCTATCAGATATTTACATGACAGTTCATGACAGTAGCAAGATTACAGCTATGAAGTAGCAACGGAAATAATGTTACGGTTGGGGGTCACCACCCCATGAGGAGCTGTCTTAAAGGGTCGCGGCCTTAGGAAGGTTGAGAACCACTGAACCAACCAAGAACACACCCACCGCGAAGAGGACACCGTGTCCTGGGTTCCAGCCTTTTTGGTTCGGAATGAGAGCTGCGCCCCTTGGAGCGCTCCCTGGGGCCCGGCCTGTGCTCTGTGAGCTGCCCTCCAGCCTTAGGACAACCCGGAGAGAGAGACGTGTGGTCCGGCCACTTCCCAGCCCCGGGACCTGCGGCCGGAGCGTGAGGTAACCTGCCCCGGGTCACGCCGCTGGCGGCAGGAATCCAGGTGTGCCGGCTCCGGAAACGGAGGCTTTTCCGCTGCCTCCCTCCCTCCCTCTTCCAGAACAACCCGAGTCTGTCCCTGTGCCCACCCTCTCTCCTCCGCTATCACTTTACGGGAGACATCGTGGTTAGAGGGTGGCCTGGATGACCCAGACTGGCCCGGTCCTGAATCCTGTCTCCACCCCTGAGGAGCTGGGGAACCTCTCTCTGTGCGGATAAGGAGCTACAAAATGGAATAAGCATAGCTACTTTTTTTAAAAAAAAACAAACATCTATTTTTTAAAATTGATTTCAGAGAGGGAGAGGAAGACAGGGAGAGAAACATCACTGATGAGAGTGAATCTTTTTTTTTTTTAATATTTTTATTGATTTTTCACAGAAAGGCAGGGAAAGGGATAGAAAGCCAGAAATGTTGTTGAGAGAGAGACATGGATCATCCATCTCCTGCACGCACCCTACTGGGGATGTGCCTGCAACCAATGTACATGCCCTTGACCAGAATCGAACCTGGGACCCTTCAGTCCCCAGGCTGTTGCTCTATCCACTGAGCCAAACCGGTTTCTGCGAGAGCGAATCTTTGATCGGCTGCCTCCTGCCTACCTCTCACTGGGGATTGACCAGGAATCCAACCATGACCTCGTGGTTCATAGGTCGTCGCTCAACCACTGAGCGACGCCGGCCGGGAATTTCCCCTTTTTGAGCACTTCCCTGGAGCCGATTTCCCCGCCGCCTGGTTGTGCAGATCGTTGCCTTTAACAGCAGAAGGTCACAGGGTCATGGTGAGGCGCTTGCATGAGTGTTAGTGGTCATGGAAACGCTGGCCTGCGGGCTGCGGGCCGGAGCGGCTCCGGTGTGTGCGTTCCCTCTGCTGGATGCTCACAGACCCGTGGGGCAGCGGCCGGAGCCTGCAGGCTGGGGTTCAACTCCGGGCTCCCACCCCATCATCATTTAGTTCACAAGTTGCTTGACCTCTGAGCCACTGCTGCGTTGTTGGGGAATCGGGGAGCGGGTTGCCAAACCATACCGAGCTTGAAAGGGGCGATGGTTGGACATTGATGTCATGGAAATGGGCATGTGCTAACCGTCAAGTCCCTCCCCCGCCACCGCTCGGGAGAGCTGGTGTGCCAGTACAGCTTGCCTCAGTCTCCCCATCTGCAAAGTGGGCTCAGAGTTGTGGGATCGGATGCATTAACACACACGAAGCCTCTTAGGGCAATGCCTGGCGCATAGTCAGTACAGTGGTACCTCGAGATACGAGTTTAATTCGTTCCGTCACCTTGAGGCGTGGGAAACTATGAGACGCTCGAGTCGCAGTAAACTGGTGGGTCGTGTGCAGCCGGCCGATCCGCGCGATGACTCCTATCTCAACTGTTGCTCGTATTTCAAAGCAAAAATAGCTCGCTCGACGGCTCGTATCTCAAAAATCTCGTATGTTAGGGCACTCGTATCTCGAGGTGCCACTGTACTCGCCTTTGGTTGGCTGTTGTCTCCCCTGTTCCTCTTATCACAGCTGCTGCAGCTGCGAACCTCCCTGCAGGTTACTGGTTGCTTTGGATCATGTTGGGTTCGAAGTCCTCCAAACAGAATGACGGAGTTATGGCGCAGACCTGGTTTTGGGGTACTGTTGCGTGGGAGCAGGTTGCACCCCAGAAAGGTTGGGGCAGTTTCAGGGACACCGGTGGAATGTGCCGCTTTGAGGACAGCTCATTGGAAGCCTGGTAGCATGTGGTTAGTCGCCGGCAGGGAGATCGGTAGCCAACAAACCACGGTTTGGTGTTGGCTGCCCGGCTCCCAAGGGCCTGATGTCCTTACGCTGTTTAAGTTTAAAGTCTGCCCCCCGATGGGGAAGGACAAACCAGGTCCTGCCCGTTGGGTCTCACTGGGCGAAAGAAGGAGCCAGTGAGAGAGGGGCCTGTGGGCCCCGAGGCAAAGGTGCTATGAAGCGAGTCACGTGGTCCTCGGGACCCTGTATTGATTTTGTGTGTGTGGTTCTTTAAAAATTTTTTTTAAGTATATGTTTTTATTGATTTCAGAGAGGAAGGGAGAGGGAGATAGAAACAGCGATGAGGAGCAAGAATCATTGATCAGCTGCCTCCTGCAAGCCCCACACTGGGGATGGAGCCTGCAACCCGGGCATGTGCCCTTGACAGGAATCGCGCCCAGGACCCTGCAGTCTGCAGGCCGATGCTCTCTCCACTGACCCAAACCAGCTAGGGCTGAGTTAAGTTTCTTAAAGTGGCCCCACAAAAACAGACCCACCCCTGCAGAACCCCAGATTTGGACCTGTCTCCCAGCGCCCTTTACTCTGGACCTTTCCTGCTTTTGACAACCTCTTTCTGGCTACACCGTGTTTAAGCGGAGGGTTTGGAATTCCAGCTCCTAATCCCAAGGCTTCAGGTGGGATTCCCTCTTCTCCTTCCTGGGGGCTCCTCAAAACGTGCTCCACACCCACCTGGGGCAGCGGGGGAGGAGCTCCCTCCAGACCCTTCCTTTCCGTCCTGGGGACCCAGGCTGGAGGGAGAGTGGCCCCAAGTCCACAGCCCCCCCCCAGGTGCTGAAAGTGTGGAGACGCCCCTGAAGGATTCTGCCCATCCACCCTGTCCCCTCACAGCCACCCGCACTATTGATGGCAACTGTGATGCCGCTTAATTGAAAAGCAAAACCGAGGCCAAAGCCACAGGCCTGTGACCTGACCGAGTCCCTGGGGAGTGGGGCGGGGGATCCCCATCTGCCCGCCAGGCCTCTCAGCCGTCCCCCGGTCCTGTTAGGCATTATCCCATTACACTTTTGGGTCCCGGTTCAGATTTATTGCCGGGCTTAAGTTTTATTTAGAGATGACAGTTGACATAGCGGTTTTAATGCCTTTGTTTGAACAAGCCAGCAGCAGAGCGGTCTTGGCGCCTGGGACACTCTCCCTGCAGAATGGCCTGGCCCTGGTCTTGGGGCTCAGGGAGCGTGGAGCAGGGGCACAGAGAGGCTGGGCTCGGGCATGGTCAGTGCACAGCCAGCGGGGTCCCAGCGTCAGCTCTGAGCACCCCCCTCGGGCGGCCTGTAGATGGAGGTGGCAGAGCTCCTGGCACTCTATGTACTTTCGCTGACTTTGCAGTTGAACTTGGCCGTCTCCTTCCCTCGCTGTGAGGAATTCTGGAAGGCCAGACAGGTGCCCACTTCCTGGGGGAACCGAGTCACTTCCTTCCTGCGGTTGAGCAGCCCGGTCCCCTCCCCCGCGGGCTCGGGAGCTGGCTGCTGAAGTTATACTAAATTTACTCCCTGCTTCTGCTTCCCCTGATAGCAGCTCCCCCCAGGGCCCCAGCGGCGGCTGCGGGCCGGGGCCCAGGCAGGGCCAGCGGCAGCTGCTCGATAAGCGTGGTCAGGAGGCGGCCACGGGGCCGAAACAGTCCCTTGCAGACTTCCGGGGGCCGATTGCCCGCGTGCGGATCAGCTTTTCTGTCTCCTCTGGGGGAGGGATCAGGGACCCCTCATCGGGCCTGCCCAGTTCCAAAGGGACAGAGCAGAGAACTCGGATCGCTGACCCAAGTCCAGAGCTCCCGCCCACAGTACCTATGGAGTCACCGCATTAAAATATATGTGGCCCGGCTGGCGTGGCTCAGTGGTGGAGCGTGGACCTATGAACCAGGAGGTCACACTTCGATTCCTGGTCAGGGCACATGCCGGGTTGTGGGCTGGATCCTCAGGGCGGGACATGCAGGAGGCAGCCGATCCATGATTCTCTGTCGTCATTGATGTTTCTGTGTCTCTCTCCCTCTCCCTTCCTCTCTGACTCAGTAAGTATATTAAAAAATAGATATGTATTTAGAGAATGAATAGGGAGATGACTTTTCTCTTTCCTGCTTCAATGCCTTCCTTCCTTCCTTTTTTTTTTTCTTTCCTTTCTTCCTTTCTCCAGATGGGACATTAAAAGCAATGCCATCACCAACCATCTTTGTCATTCCACAAATGCCAGGATGCCTTAATCCACCAAAATCTCAGGCTCTTTTTCTTCTGTCCACACAGCTTACTTGGTTTTTCTTTTTTCCTTTTTCTTTTTCTTAATTCTCACCTGAGAGAATTTTTTCCATTGATTTTTAGAGGAGGTGGGGAGGGAGAGAAACATCGATATGAGAGAAACTTATCTATTGGTTGCCTCCTGCACGAGCCCTGACCAGGGCCGGGGATTGAACCTGCAAACCAAGGCATGTGCCCTTGATCCGGAACCCAACCCCCGATCCATCATTAAACCACCGACCAAACCAGCCAGGGCTCACTTGGTTTTTCTCGTTGCTTCACGGACCAGTGAAGAAAACATCATGCCTGCCTGTGGCGCTGCGGGCAGGCGGCCATGGGGAACCCTGGTCTCAACTTCTCGGTGAATTTTAAGTCCCTCGAGGAAAGGGGCCCTGCCTTTCCCTGTTTTACGTCTTTCACAGCCCCTCCCTTTCCAGACTCTGCCGCCAGACTGCCTCCTGTTGAATCCCAATGCGTCTGCTTCCTGGCCTGCTCCTTTGGAGCAAGTGATTTCACTTCTTGGTGCCTCAGTTTCCTCACCTGTAAAATGGGCCAGCAGTGCACCCGGGCCTCCAAGGGTTGTTGGGAAGTTGAGCTGGGATCTAGTAAGCTAATGAAAATGCCAGCTAATTCTACCACCGTCATCCTCCTCTCTGCTTGCCCCCGCGTGGCAGAAAGACACAGTTCTTATCTCCACAATGCACAGCCCACCCGGCTGATACTGCAGGGAAAGTCATTTCTGCGCCCCGAGGTTGGGGTGTGTGTGTGTGAGGGAGACGGACACAGAGCAGGAGGGCGAGGGCCCCTGTAGGAAGAAGGCCCGTGCGGTCCCGGTGGCAGCACGGGGGCTTCGGAAAAGGGAAAACCCTCATCACAGGGTCTTCGCTTTCAGCCTCGAGGCGGGGCTCCCGGGGGTGGGTTTCAGCGAGGATACCAGGGAGACTGCAAACAACCGGCCGGCCGTCTGATTTCCTTCCCTCCGGTGGAAACTGAAAACCGTGGCCATCTGTTGTTTGGTCCACTCAAAAGAGGATGTGGAGGTTGTTTTCACTTCGGACCCCGGGCTGGCTCACGCGGGGCGTCTCTGAGAAGGCAGCGGGTGTGGGGCTGCCTGCACCTCCCCCGTGGACCCCAGAGCATGGAATGTAAGAGCGGCCCCATCTTCTGGGGCAGGTGTCCTCCGTCCACTCCCCACCTGGGCGCTGGCAGGGTGGACGGGCCGGGGCATGTGGGGGTACAGGCGGGTGCACAGGTGGCCTTTGGGGGCACAGCCTGAGCACCAGGCTCTCTCGGTGGCCTCAGGCCTCCTGGGAAACGGCCGAGATGCTGCTTCTGAGCCGAGCCAACCCCCTGCACGCTGCCCGCTCGGCTCTTGGACGCTGTGATTGTGTTACTTGCACACTTTTTTATGGTCATTCTTTTCGGCTAATTGCCGTTCACGCAGACCTCCTCGCCCAGGGAATTGCGTGCCCGATGGGTAATTATTCTCAGAAGCCGGAGACCCGAGCTGACAAACGCTTAAGTGATATTGAGAAGACAGAGTGTTTCCATGACCCAGTTTCTCCAGGGCTGGCGGCAGGTCACGGGTCCTCACGAGCGCATTCGCTGCTTCTGAGTCGGGGTGACTTTAAAAAAAAAATGTAGCAAGTCTGATGTGGTGGAGGTGATCTGGGGTTGAAATACGTGTTGTGGGCGTGTCCTTTCCATGAGATCTTAAAGGAGTGCGGTGTATGCACACGTGTGTGTGTGTGTGTGTGTGTGTGTGTGTGGTACCTAACGGCTTTAGAATTTAGGATGAACGCTCCTGCCTTTTCCTGGGCTTGAATGTTTAATATGCTGTGGGTCTTGGGGGGGATTGGAACAGACCCTTGGAGGTTGTAAGTTGACTCTGCCGCTGAGGGCGCTGGGTTTTGAGATTGTCACTCAAATGTTATGTGACCGGGGAAACTGCCGGATCACGGCCCGGACCTTCCTGTAAGCATCCAGTTCTGCCGAGCGGCACAGATGCCGTTGGAAAATGGATTCCCGGGGAGCTGACGTGGAGGCCTCTGGCAGCGGTGACATCACGCGGCTGTGAATAATGCATGGCTCCATATGCTGCAGGCACGCAGCCTCAGCCTCTGCACCGCAGGCTGTGCCGTCTTTGACCCCATGGCTTTCACCGAAGCCAGACGCCACGCAGAGCAGCATGCATGTAGATGGAAGGCGCACATGCATGTGTTTGCATGTTCGATGGTTCTGCACAGTCTTAGGGAGTTTTGGTCTGCGCGGAATCGCACTCTGACCCGGTTTTCTCAGTCCTTTCCCCTCAGTGCCATGGTTGTCATCTCTTCAAGGCGGCAAGTTCTGGCTTCGGGAGTGTTAGGATCAGCAGGGACCAAGAATAAAAGGGACAGGACTGTCTGGGCTTGACCAGGATCCCCCTTTCCTAGTGGGGCCACCTTATATGTTACTGTGCCTCAGTTTCCTCACCCGGGAAGTGGGAATAATAGTCACCACATCAGAGGGTCATCATGAGGACAGAATGTAGTAAACAACTTGTTTATGGTTAGCGAATGACAGATTAATTTGAAAATAAAGTCATTGAAAAGTAAGTCTTGTGTCTGCAAGAATCTGAAGATCTAAAATGCTCTCAGGAGCTCAAGATATACAGAAGCCATTCTTTTTTTCCTTACAAAAGTGTTTTACAATTGAACTAAAAAACAACAAAAAACAACAAAAAGTAAACAGAGCTGGACAAACTTGAAACAGATGTTGTCACCAACGCCTTCCTCGCTTAAGGTTCTTTTTTAAAAAAATATATGTTTTATTGATTTTTTTACAGAGAGGAAGGGAGAGGAATAGGAAGTCAGAAACATCAATGAGAGAGAGACATCCATCAGCTGCCTCCTGCACGCCCTGCACTGGGGATGTGGCCGCAACCAAGATACATGCCCTTGACCGGAATCGAACCCGGGACCTTTCAGTCCAATAACTGACGCTCTATCCACTGAGCCACACCAGCTTCGGCCACTAGTGGGTTCTGAGTTGTGAAACATTTTTTGTTCAAACGAAAGCTTTGCGGAAACCTGACATGCAGGAGGGTCAGAGGGTGACACAGAGGGCGAGGGGTGGGGACAGCCGCCTCACCTCCCCGTCAACCAGCGCACCCTTAGCTGAACGGGCACCCGCCGGGTGTGTGGCTTTGCATGATAGCGCGTCCGTGAAAACCCACATGGGGGTCGGGTTTCTGACGGGAAAGAACGTTCGGCTCTGGTCTCTGCACTTATTTCCTTAAGTGGGGCTCCGCCCGGGGGGGTGGGTGGGGGGGGTCAGCTGACCAACCGCGGCCTCCAGGTCAAGAACAGACGAGGGCGTCAGCGAGATGCCTGGCAGCGCGGACGCAGTTGCAGACCTGTCTTCTCCTCGCGGCCTTTGATTTGATTTGCACGCCGCTGGGGAGGAGCCCAGGGCGCCCGGCTGGCCGTGCCAGCTGGCCTCTGCCGAGGGCGCAGGAATGGACGTGGCAGCCGCGGACGGGAGGTGCACTTTCCAGAGGCGGCAGGGCCATCTGTGATGCGCTCCGGTGAGCTCGCTTCTCCGTGAAAGGATGGATCTGTCCCCAGTCATTCCCGCCCGCGTCCATCGCCAGTGCGTGTGGAAACACAATTTTGCCTAATTTAACCCAAGTCAGCCCGAGAGTCTAACATCCAGGTAGTTTTCCCCGCGGCTGGGAGACGGCGTCTCAGCTGCTGGAGGAAGGAAAGCGGGTGTTAACACCTCCCCCACCTCCCCTGCTCCCCGGAGAACACGAGAGGTCACGGAAGCTGAATGACTCCTAACCCCAATGTATTTCCCATACAACTCTCCCCCCAAACACCCTCGTAATCACAGGCCAACACCTATGAGGCTTTTTCTTGTGTCCTTTTCAAGCCCTTTGCTTGGCTGATTTGTTTTTTCAATGACAGTTTACGTGCAACCTGACGCTGTGTTAGTTTCAGGCGGACAGCATGGTGGTTAGACAATCCTACCCTTGACAAAGTGTTTCCCTCCCCCTCCCCCAGTTTGGCCGATTTCTTCACGAAAAGCTTATTTCCTCCTCGATTCAAACTTTTCCTTATAGACACACGTCTCTGCTTTGAAAGAAAAAATAAAAATAAAAAAGGGCAACGGAGAAAAGAGCATTCGCTACAAAACCAGTTTAGTCGGAACATTCTTTTAGGGAAGGGGAGAGGGGAACTGGCTTTGTCGGGAGGCCACTGTGAGCCTCCAGGTGCTGGAGGCTTCCTCTTTCAGTCCTTGGGGGGAACCTGAGCTATGGGGGGAGAGGGGGGTGTCTTTGCTCCAGGGTCACGCAGTTGGAATCGGCCAAACGGGGTGTGAAACCTGGGCTCATCCCAAGTACATTCCACGGCTTCCCTGACTCCAGGAAGGCGCCGGGTCCTGTAGACTGAGCGTGTGTGTGTGTGGTGTGTGTGTGTGTGTGAGAGAGAGAGAGAGAGAGAGAGAGAGAGAGAGTGTGTGTGTGTGTGTGTCCCTCCTTCAGGCAAGTCGCTAAAGTGTGCGGGTTGGACATCCCCGTGCCTCTCCCTGAGTCCAGGGGCTTTTGAGGTGTCTGGAGTGAGAGGGCAGCAGAGCGGCGGGTACAAAGAGTCGTTCAGTCCTTCAATCCACGCACGTACATACATAGTGAACAGCGTGATGCGGAGCAAGGAAAAACCAATAATAACGATCCCGCCTTTATCCTTTATTTCCAGCGTTGGTATTCTGCTCATGATGGAATGTCTTGCGTTGTTATTTTTTCAGAATATTGCAGGAAAAGATCAATTTATCTTGGTGCCCGAGTGTTCTGGCAGCTCCTTTAAATGCTGCCCCTGCGGCCAGGGCTGCCTGTGCCCCAGCCTCCTCCCAGCCCCGGGACCTACTTGTGTTGATGTGCCGGGCAAGGGGCTACCTGCTGGCGACACAAGAGAAAGCTGCACGAAAGCTTTCGGATGAGAAAGAGTCAGTCAGGCCGATAGTCCCAGCTCAGCGTGATCATTAGAGGACAGAAAGTGTGATGGGGAGGAGTCTCTGTCGAGCCTGGTGCCTGGGAGGGAGAGACTTGCGGACTGCCTGCGCTCGGCCGGTGGACACCGGGTGGGGGAAGGATGGAAGGGAAGTGTCAGGACGTGACAAGTCGCTTCGTCGCTCTGAGCCTCAGTGTTCCTCATCTGTGAAATGGACGGGATGGCCAGCACCGACTTCCTAAGGTGGTTTATTGTCAGGGCTAGAATGAGCTCACTGGGTTAAGTGCTTAGAGTAGATTCTGGCACCTAACTTAGTATCTGTCAGCCACAAGGGTGAGCATATGCAGGTGTTTTTATTTATTTTATTGCTTTTATTTATTTTAAATATATTTCTTTATTGATTTCAGAGAGGAAGAGAGAGATAGAAACATCAATGATGAGAAAGAATCATTGATTGGCTGCCTCCTGCATGCTCCCTCACTAGGAATGGAACCAACAACCCGGGAATCGAACCTGGGACCCTTCAGCCTGCAGGCTGACGCTCTATCCAACGAGCCAAGCCGGCTAGGGCAGCAGGTATTTTTAAACGATATTATCTTCAGTCTATCTAAACTTTGCTTTGCAGACATCCACGACAGTGATGGGAGTTCCAGCAGCAGCCATCAGAACCCTAAGAGCACAGCCAAATGGGCGGCCTCTCTGGAGAATCTGCTGGAAGACCCGGAAGGCGTGAAGAGATTTCGGGTTTGCCTTTTTCCTGGAGGTTCCGAGGGGGGTGTGGGGAAGCACAGGCCCGTGGTTAACGCTGTCCCAAGTTCAAGAATAAGAACTTCTCACCCGTCAGTACCAAGATGGAAAGTCATAAGTAGTCTGGGACCAGCAGCGAGGGCCCTGCACAGAGTGTGTCTGGGTTTCACAGAGCTGAACGGGAGCGGGTGGGACCATGGGGAAGACATACCATGTTCATGGACAGGATCTACAAAGAAGGCCCAGCTCAGTGACACCTGGGAGGGGCGGGCTGCATCTCTCTGAGGAGGAGGGTTGTTCTTTTGTGTGTTGGGATTATTCACAGGGTGAGACAGGCAAGACCGCAGCTGGCAGAGTGGACTTGAACTTCAAGAGGAAGCTGATGGAGGGAGAAGCATCTGTGTGGCCTAGAAATTATGTTTTTGGCCGGCGGGAACCCCAGGTGTCAGAAGGAGATGGTGTGAATCTGAAGAGCTCCCTGTATCTGCCCGAGTTCCACCGAAGTCTGTCCTTAAGTCTGGGGTCTCAGGAGGATGGGGGCAGGCAGGAATACTAATATTCCTGGACACCAGGCCGCTGGGAACTTGGTCTAGATCTCGTGGAATATACTTTTCTGTGCCACGAATCCCTCATATCTGCCGAGAGAGAAATATATACACCTCCAACTTAAAATAGTTTTCGCCATGACGTTTTTTTGGACATGCTTAATATATTTTCTTTTGTTTTGTTTAAAAAATGGGCTTGATTTTAGAGGAATGCACTTTGTTTAAACACTGTCTGGAAGGAACCAATATATCTTCCGCTTTAATTTACTTTCTGGTAATTTATTGTTAGCTTAGAATCGTGAAGAGATGTGTGCTTCATTTTTACTCTTCCTTACAGTGTCAAAGCCATTACGTTCAAACAAAATGTGAAACTCTAGCTTTAACCTTAAACAAAAGCGTTGTTTCTCAGGGTGGACTTCTCACGCTCATGTTTTGGATTTCACCAAATCGATCCTTGAAGGGGAATGTTTGTTGGTTTTTTTTAAAAGCAGAATACTGTTTTATGCATATTTTTTTCTCTCTCTGTATCCATAGGAATTTTTAAAAAAGGAATTCAGTGAAGAAAATGTTTTATTCTGGTTAGCATGTGAAGATTTTAAGAAAACACAGGATAAGAAGCAGGTATTTCTCCCGCTTTGTAATTGTGTTCTCCATGATGCTTTTCTCTGTCCTCATAAACTTGCAGCTGCCTTTCCCGATAGATGGTGAAATCGCCTGAAGACATCTGATCCATATTGGATTTAGGGGGGAGATTTAAGCTCCAGATTAGGTATCCCGTGAGGCTCAAATAGTCACACATTGAAAGGGAGGGGGTCGATCCTTGTTTGAATGGAGCCATGCAAACGGACGAACGTTTAAAGGAGAAATAATGATCTGTCACGTAGCGTTCATCACCGCGTACGGTTTTCTCCTTCGTGAGCGAGCTCTGTGGCTGCTCCCCTGTGTGTGACAGGTCGGCGTTCTGTGTGGAGGTAGTGAAATGACAGGCAGACGGGGCGATGAAAGCAGCGTGCCCCGGATGGGTTGTCAATTATTCACGACGTCTTTATGAAACATCCTGTAGCTGGCGGGCGTCCCACATAAAACGTCCCTGCCTGCTCTCCCGGGCAGATCTGTGCTCTCATTCCAGTGTCTGCCCGTATCTCTACCGCCGAAGATTGGGTTCAGGGGCGGTGGGGGAGCTGATGGGGAAGGAGGTCTGTGGATTGGGGGTGTTTCTGAGGCCCGTGGCTGTGGATTTCTTTTTCTTTTTGACTGTGCATTTCTAAGAGGCTACCAGCTAAATGCTGACAGGGTCCAGGAAGTAATGTCCAGGAGGGGTGAGGCTGGAGGGAGCGGTGGGGAGTGGGGCTTTTGGGGTGAGGCTGTAGGGAGCGGTGGGGACTAGAGCTTTTGGGGTGAGGCTGTAGGGAGCGGTGGGGACTAGAGCTTTTGGGGTGAGGCTGTAGGAGCGGTGGGGACTGGGGCTTTTGGGGTGAGGCTGTAGGGAGCGGTGGGGACTGGGGCTCTCAGGAGGCAGCTGCCCACTTGGGTCTTCCCTGGCCCCTCCTGGCTCCCAGGAACCCAAGGGGTCTTTCTTCCGAAGGCATTTCTCTGTCTTCGGCCCAGAGCTGCCTGGTTCTCCAGAGAAGCTCCACATTTGGAACTGGATGCGAACCATCCGATACGGTAGAATTAAAAAAAAACAAGAAAGCAAAGCCTTGCCTGCCAAGCAAAACACGTCCACGGCAGATGTGGCTGGCGGCTGCCAGTGCCTCACATCTGTCTCCCAAGGCTGGAGCCAGCAGCCAGCGTGTGTTTGCCGGCGGCAGCTGGGATGGAGCCACGGGTTTGTTCAGAGGCTCTTTGGGACTCAGACACGCTTTCCCCAGGATGGAGCGGGGCCCTCCTCTCTGTGGGGGCCAGGCTGGGTGCTAAGGTGGGGTCCCCGGAGCTGGGGTTTCCTGCGTCCGCCTAGAAAGCCGTCCAGGACCTGGCCATTGGCATGTACAGTGGTACCTTGAGATATAAGTACCTTAACATACAAGATTTTTGAGATATGAGCCGTCAAGTGAGCGATTTTTGCTTTGAAATACGAGCAACATCTGAGATAGGAGTCATCGCGCGGATCGGCCGGCTGCACATGACCCACCAGTTTACCGCGACTCGAGCGTCTCATAGTTTCCCACGCCTCAAGGTTACGGAACGAATTAAACTCGTATCTCGAGGTACCACTGTACTTTGGTCGCTGCTTCTCTTCCCTGGATGCCTTTGCCCGAGGCTCTGGGTGGTGAGTGGCCTCCGGGAGCAGGAGAGAGGGCCTGCTTCGGAGAGCGAGGGTGCGGGCTGCAGCCTCTCGGGCAGGAGTGCCCTTGGCACCCAGGACGGGGGCCCAGGGACAGCCTCCCCTGAATGCTGGGCTGTGCCGCTGCTCTGTCCAGCGTCCCCGGGAACCTCGCTCAGAGTCTGGCAGGGGAGCCGATGTGCACCCTCTGCCTGCTCTTTCTGGGTTGGAGGTGAGAGGGGCCTAGAGGCTGGCCAGCCCACCATCCCTGGACAAACCGGGAAGCTCGCTTCCTCCCCGGCCAAGCGCCCCGAGGACACCCCACCGTGTTCCCTGCGGACCACGCTGGGGGGTCCTTCCATTCGGCTGAGCTCCCCATCTTTGTGGAGTGCCTGCTCGGGGCCAGGCCTTGACAGGTGAGCCGCACTGGGGCACAGGCGCTGGTGAAGCCTCCGCAGTGAGCGGGAAAGGGAAGTGCAGGCCCTGGGAGCGCAGGCCCCGGGCCTCTGGAAAGCCCCCAGGGGAAGTGACTTCTATATCAACATGACACAGAAGCGGAGTGGGGGAGTGTGGGGGTGGGGCCGCATTCCTGGAGGAAGGGGCAGCAGGCGGGGAGGAGAGGAGAGGAGAGTGAAGGTGGACCAGATGGCTGAGGCTCATGCTCTGCTGTGTCTTCGCCCTGGAGCAGCGGTTCTCAACCTTTCTGATGCCGCGACCCTTTAATTCAGTTCTTCATGTTGTGGTGACCCCCAGCCATACTTCATAACTGTCATTTTGCTATTGTTATGAATTATAATGTAAATACCTATGTTTTCCCATGGTCCTAGGCGACTCCTGTGAAAGTGTCATTCGACCCCCAAAGGGGTCGTGACCCACAGGTTGAGAACCACTGGCCTGGAGGCCGGCTGGTGGGTGGGGCCACAGCTGGAGAACCGGGCACCAAGGTGCACACTGATAGGCTGCATTAGCCCATCCATATCCTACAGAGCGAGCTTCCAGAACCCCTCTCTGCCCCGGTCCACGCCTCCAGACTATGGCTCCTTGAAGGTTTGTGTCCTTCCGCCTGGAATAGGCAGGGAATGCTGCCTCGCTGTCCTGCCTGAGGGGGTGGGGGTCCTGGGAGGGGTCCCCTCCAGCGCCCACACGTGTCTGCGGGAGCCTCAGGGCGACTCCCATCCTCCCCCCGGGGCTGTGGTTGGAAGGTGACGCAGCAGCTGCCCACAGCTGGCCGCCAGTGCGGTGGGACAGAGCCAGGATGCAGACCAGTCTCTGATGCAGGGACTGGGAAGTCGCTGGGGGGTCTGGCCGCAGGGGAAGTAAAACCTCCAGCAAGTTCGAAGGCGCTAATGAGAAAAGCGGAGGCGGCCATCTGCACGGGGAGAAGCGCGCCGGCTGAGTTTCACAATCGGGCGCACGGCATCTGGAGTTTGGTGAGGGTTCATCTCCGCAGTTGTGGGGTCAGGGGAACCTCACTTTGGCCTCCGTTACTTGAAAGGGGACCCGTACTGGTTTGCGTCCCGTTCTCTTACGAGGTTTATCCAGCTGGCTTCCTCCTGAGCACTTCCTGATGTATCTGGTCTCTTGTGTAATTTTTTTCTTTAATATATTTTTATTGATTTTTCACAGAGAGGAAGGGAGAGGAATAGAGAGTTAGAAACATCCATGAGAGAGAGACATCCATCAGCTGCCTCCTGCACACCCCCCACTGGGGAGGTACCCGCAACCAGGATACATGCCCTTGACCGGAATTGAACCTGGGACCCTTCAGTCCCCAGGCCGACGCTCTATCCACTGAGCCAAACCGGTTTTGGCTCTTTTACTCATCTTCTGCTTGTTGGCTTTCCCCTGTGTCATGCAGGCTCCGTGAGGTTCGAGATCTTTGTCTGTCTTCTCCCCCGTGCATCCCCGGATCTGGGCCAGTGCCGGGCCCACGGGACTTCCAGCTCTTTCCACTCAGGTCAGACGGCACCTGAGGACCCACTGTGGCCGGGAAACCAGCCTCCCTCGCTCTCACTCTGCACTGCTGTTGCAGCCTTGGACTTGAGAGTTGAATTGAGTCCGTCCTGCTGGTGCTCGAACGCTCAGAGGCTCCAAACAGTGGGCGCTGTGTCTTCCCGTCCTCCCGGGCCTGTGACTCACCCCCCGACAGGCGGGAAGCAGCCCCTTGCTTTGGGAGGGTCTCAATCTCCACATTTATGGCGGGGATGCTGGGACTGCGAGCGTCATGCCCCTTCCCCCTCCCCTCTTGGCGTTCCTGGGGTGGCAGCACCTTCCAGGTGTTCAGCAAGCAGCATGCAAAACAGCTCCCTGCCTGCCTGGGCGCTTTCTCTGTGGTTTAACATTTTCCGTCAAGTGCCTCTTCCCTGAGAATTAGCATGTGAGCGGTCTCTGTCTTCCGCCACAAAGCAGCATTGATATTTCACAGACCTCAGAAAACCACTCCCAACAAGGTGTTCCTTCTTTGGCTACTCCCGCATTCATTCATTCATTCACTCACTCACTCACTCACTCCTCAGCACAGATCCTCGTTGCCGTTAGGAATCAGGAATTTGTGTGGGAGCGAATTTGTTTTCTTTTGGGCCAGTTCACTCCGTGCTGAAGCTGGAGATGGATATGGCAGCCTGTGCAGATTTGTAAAAACCAAACTGAGAGTGGAGGGGGCGGGGCCACGTGGTGGGGTGGGACAAGGTTTCTCATAATCAAAGCCCTGAGAGCGCTCGCACCGGCAGTGGAGTATGACAATATCTTTATTTGTTTACTTTTACAGTGGTACCTCAAGATATGAGTTTAATTTGTTCCGTAACTCTGAGGCGTGGGAAACTATGAGACGCTCGAGTCGCGGTAAACTGGTGGGTCGTTGCAGCCGGCCGATCCGCGCGATGACTCCTATCTCAAATGTTGCTCGTATTTCAAAGCAAAAATCGCTCGCTCGACGGCTCGTATCTCAAACATCTCGTGTGTTAGGGCACTCGTATCTCGAGGTACCACTGTATTTTAAGACGTCTTTATTCACAAGTACGCTGTTCGTTCCTCTCTGCCCTCTTCTTCGCCGGTTTCTTGGACACCGTCCCCCTGATCCTGACACTTCCTCTGTCTTGCCAGCTTCGGCTTCCTCTCTTGGTCGGCTCATGCGTTGGTATCTTGAGAACAATTATCCTCTCAGCGTCAGCCAACATCAGTCACATGTGCAATGTTAGCACAGGGGCTGCGGAAGCGAGCGCTGATCGTATCTTTTGGAGTTAACAGAGTTATGGGGGGGAGTCTGTCGCATTTATTACAGTGGTACCTCGAGATACGAGTTCAATTCGTTCCGTAACCTTGAGGCGTGGGAAACTATGAGACGCTCGAGTCGCAGTAAACTGGTGGGTCGTGTGCAGCCGGCCGATCCGCGCGATGACTCCTATCTCAACTGTTGCTCGTATTTCAAAGCAAAAATTGCTCGCTCGATGGCTCGTAGCTCAAAAATCTCGTATGTTAGGGCACTCGTATCTCGAGGTACCACTGTATTTTCGTTGTCTCTCACTCAACACTAAAACTCGATCCAGGGTTTTGGAGTGCTTGAGATGCTCCTTTAAAGTCATGGTAAAGGTTTTGCTGAAAGGCTGAAGCACCGCCTTCTTTAAGAAATAAAAAAAGTATTTAAAAATTCCAAAGGTGCCATGAAATCCATGTCATTCAGAGGATTTCAGGTGCAGTCCATTCATTCACAGGATTTCAGGTGCAATCCATTCATTCAGAGGGGGATGCCTCAGGGAAACCCATTCATTCAGAGAGGGATGCCATTCCCTCGCCGCTCAGCACCCTCCAGAGCTCCCGTTCCCTCAGTTTGGGCCGTGGGCTTGGCCGGGTGCAGGCGGAACTGGTCGGCGCTCCGAGGTTCTCCGTGCGGACTCGGGCCTGCCCAGTGCCTCTGTCCCCCCCCCCCGCCCCCTCCCGGCTCACGTATCGTTTGCAGACGTTATCTGCCACTTCCTCTTACTATCGCTGAGGTTTCACCCGCTTACATCCTGTCTGCTGCCTCTTCTTTACGGAAATGTTGAGGCCGCCGCAGTAACCTTTTCCTTCTTGCACCGTTTTTTCTCCTTTCTCCTCTGCGGAGCCTTTAAAACGCTCCTCCGGGCGATGTTGCATGGGCTCGGCCTCTGAGCGCGTCGCCGCGTCCCCGTTCACCGGGGGCCAGTCCTCGGGCCCTCTGACCACAGCTCCCTGGGTGTTCCTGGCCTTGCCCTTTGCCCCTCTCCTGCTTCCTGGCCCCGGGCCCTGGGTCCTGAGTCACTGGCTCGTGGCCTTGGAGCACGGACGGCACTGGCCTCCGGAGAAAGGGGTCAGGCAGGCAGACGTTGGAACATCTGGTTGAATGAAAATGTGATCGCCCCCCCCCACACTCTCCCACCTCATTAATAATCGGACAGAGCGTGGACTGAATGAATCCTAGGCTGACACGCACCCGCGGTCCCATTGTCTTCATGGCTGGCGAGCGCCAGGATTTTCTATGGAAGCTGACTTGTTTTCTTTGCTTTTTTCTCTCCCAGAAATAGTACAGACTCTTCTCCTCACCACCAGGGTTCTAGAACTGTACAGTTAGAGGCTTCGGAGGGGGTGGGGTGGGCTTCTTTCACGGTGTGGGCATTTTCTGGGCACATTTCATCTGGACACGACTGTTCTGGACAGTGTTTGGGGGTTATTGTCCTTGTTTTTTCATCTCCGGCTTTTTTTTAAAAATATATATTTTATTGATTTTTTACAAAGAGGAAGGGAGAGGGATAGAGAGTTAGAAACATCGATGGGAGAGAGACATCCATCAGCTGCCTCCTGCACATTCCCCTACTGGGGATGTGCCTGCAACCAAGGTACATGCCCTTGACGGAATCAAACCTGGGACCCTTCAGTCCTCAGGCCGACGCTCCATCCACTGAGCCAAACCGGTTTCGGCTCATCTCTTTGGCTTTGGATTCCTACTTTTCTTTGGAGGTTTCAGCTTTATCTTCAGATCCTGCTGTTGAAAAGTTTCATGCTTTTTTGTTTATCTTCTCTAAACCCTGGTTTCTCTCTGGTGGCCACGAGCCTGAGGTTATGTTTCTGAAGGGAACGCACCTCCCATCAGCCGGGTTGGGAGACATTTGGAGGGGGATTGAATGCAGAATCTCACTCAACCCCTCCGTCCATCTGTCCGATGGGCTTCTCCTCCTCGCCCTCCCTCATGCCCCGGCCAGATCTTTAGGGAAGAAAACCCCAGGCTGGGTGGAGGGAGAGCGGAGAGAGCGGGGGAGGTGATCCCTGGGGTGTTCAGAGTTGGGGGTCTGGGCCTGGGGGTCTAAGGGCCTCTTTCCGCTGCCCTCCTCACCCTGCCGTCTGGGTTACCCGCTGCCTGCGTTTGGATGTTTCTTGCTGGCACTACCCTCCCTCCTCCCACCCCCGCTTGCAGGAGCCCAGGTTAGTTCTTGCTCTGCAAGGGAGACATTCGCTGCCCCCCCCCACCAGCCCCCCACTGCCCTCCCTTTCCTGAGCCAGTTCTGTGGGGCAGAGGCTGCCTGGGCACCTGGGCTGGTGCGGGGAGAAGGCCCCGGCTCACGGGGTGTCTGGAAGAGCTCCCCTGGGAGTGAACGCCCCCTCAGGCCGGCCTCTCGCTGATGCCGGGGGTCCCGGCGTGGCCCCCAGGGTCCTTTTCCAGCACCTGCGGGGGCAGGTGGGATGAAGGCCATCCTCCAGCCACACCCAGCGTCACAGGCCTGCGACCCGCCCGTGGGTGGCTGTTTTCTGCTCCCGTGGCGACAGAAGCCAGAAGGGGCTCGCAGACTCGGGGACCCGCGGAAGCTCTGGGGGAGCAGGTCCTCTTTCCGGGCTGGCGTGGCAGCGGCTCCCGTGACCGGCCTGCGGCCGCCGCATCAGGGTTTCCCTTCCCGTCCCGCTTCCTGCCGGCCAGACAGCTCCGTGCTGCCGTGTGTTCACCCCCAGACGGGCTGCCGGGGGACCCGCAGACACTGAGGGAGGGGGCTGGGGGTGTGCAGGTGGGTGAGAGCAGCCCCCCCCCCAGAGCCTGCTTCCTCTCCTCTGGGCCCCCCACACCCCCTCCTTCACGCCTCAAACTACTGATTCATCCCTGTCTTTTCAGAGCCACCGGTCAGCCTGGGCTCATCTGGACACGTGTGTGTGTGTGTGCGTGTGTGTGTGTGTGTGTGTGTGTGTGTGTGAGAGAGAGAGAGAGAGAGAGAGAGAAAGAGAGAGAGAGAGAGACCGTTCAAGGGGGAGGGGCCAGGCTTTGCACGGCGGCTCCTCTGTCTGGCTGGCCCTTAGGAAGCGTGAGAAGCAGTAGTTTCCCCAAACGTTCGTTCCTGGGGGAAGGGGGGCGGCGGGAGGAGGCTCGGGCCTTCATGGAGGAGGTGGTGGGTCTTCGAGAGGCAAACAGCCCAGGTGCTGCCTGACCAGGATCTGGTCGTGGCCCGATATGTCCGTGGGCCCGACTTGTCCGTGGGCCCGGCCGTATTGATCTCAGAGGCCCCCGTGTCTCGGAGCCTGGCATTGACAGTGGCTCTCGGTGACAGTCCACCGAGGACCGACAGGGGCCTGGGGGTGGCTCCGCCTGGGCCGTCTCTCTGGGTTCGGGGTGGGGGGTGGCTGTCAGGCCTCGGCCTCCGGGGCCTTCTGTCAGCTGGTCCCCGGACCCCAAATCGGTTAAAGGACCGTTTGTCTCCTGCTCTCAGACACAGGAATGTGTGTGGTGGGGGAGCCTTCTGTTTTCCCCGAGACCCAGGGTCCACAGCTGGGGCTTTGGGGGGTGGCAGCCGGCAGGCCCCTCAGGCCCCTGGCCCCCCCCACCCCCCACAGAGCACAGCTGTTTCTGAGACAGTTTCCGGTCTGGCCTCCTCCCTGGGTGAAGTGGTGCCTCTGGCTTCATGTTTAAAGACACAGCCCACCCCCTCTCTGTGTGTGGCCCTGAGTTGGAGCACAGGCACCTGCCTTTTTCTAAGAGCGAACAACCCTCAGGGGACACCCCAAGACCTGGCTCCCCTCTGTACCCAGCAAGCAGGCAGGCTGGTTTCTGTTTGCTAGTTTTTAAAAATATATTTGTCTTGATGTCAGAGAGAGGAAGAAAGAGAGAGAAACAGCAATGATGAGAATCACTGACCCTCGGCCTCCTGCATGCCACCCCCCCCCCCACACTGGGGATCAGTCTGAACGCTGGGCACGTGCCCTGGACCCGGAATGGAACCCTGACCCGGTTCATGGGAACCCGCTCAGTCACTCAGCCACGCCTGCCGGGGAGGCCGTTCGGAGGACCAAGCACTGAGGGCGAGCGGTCCCTGCGCCAGCCAGGGCTGCTCCCCTGCCTTAGCCGCACCCCTCACCCCGGTCGGCTTCCAGGCCTCTCAGCGGCCACGCCTGCTGCTCCATCTCCAGGGGGACTGTCCCTGGGACCCGGGCGGCCAGCGACGCTCTCCCCTCCCTCGCTCCTGCTCGCCCCTCCTTACCCGGAACCAGCACCCTGAGGGGAGGAGGACGCACGGAGCACCTGGAGGGGATGCTGTATCCCACAGGCACGGGGCGGGCGGCTGAGATGCAAGGCTTGGGGCACGGTCCTCGCTCCTGTGGCTCCCGGGATCAGCTGGGCGCTCTCCTGGCCACTGATTTTGTTATTATTATTGTGGTAAAATGCACGTAAAATTTTACCATTTTAGCCATTTTTTTAGGGCTCTTGTTTTTATCACTTTAACCATTTTAAAATGTATAAGTTCAGCCGGACAGGCGTGGCTCCGTGGCTGAGCATCGACCTGTGACCCAGGAGGTCACGGTTCGATTCCTGATCAGGGCACAGGCCCGGGCTGCAGGCTCCACCCCCACTGGGAGGCGTGCAGAGGCAGGCGATCAATGATTTTCTCTCCTCGTTGATGTTTCCATCCCTCTTTCCCGCTCCCTCCCTCCCTGAAATCAATAAAAATACATTGAGAGTAAAATAGAGTGTATAGTTCAGTGGCCGTAAGTGCCTTTATAGTCTTAAAAGCCGTCATCGCTCTCAGAAACCCAACCAGAAACCCCTTGCTTGATAGAGCACTTCCTCGCCTCTCCCCTGCCCCCAGTCCTGGGAAACCCCTCAGTTTCTGTCTCTGTGGATCCGCTGGTTCTGGGGTTTCAGAGGAATGGAGTCCCGCAATCTGTGGCCTGTCCTGTCTGCTCTCTTGCAGTCAGCGTAAGGTTTCCCGGTCACCTCCGCTGTGCCCGTGCCAGGCCTTCATGCCTTGTTGTGCCTGAACCATGTTCCCAGAAGTCCTTCATTTTCTTTTTATTTATTTATTTTTTAAAGCCAGGAGTGTCTTTATTTTTATTTTATTGATTTTTTACAGAGAGGAAGGGAGAGGATAGAGAGTTAGAAACATCGATGAGAGAGAAACATTGATCAGCTGCCTCCTGCACGTCCCGTACTGGGGATGTGCCAGCAACCAAGATACATGCCCTTGACCGGAACCGAACCTGGGACCTTTCAGTCTGCAGACTGACGCTCTATCCACAGAGCCAAACCGGTCTCGGCTATTTTTCTCTTTTTCATTAAATGGATGGGGGTGATGTTGGTTAATAGGGTCATATAGGTTTCGGGTGTGGGTTTCTGTGTTACATGATCTGGTGATGGCACTGTGTGCCCACCATCCCACGTCAGATCTTCTCCGTCACCGTATCTGAGGACCCGCCTCCCCCACTCCCCCTCTGTCCTGCCTTGAGTTCTGAAGTCCATTTGGAGCAGTGGTTCTCAACTTGTGGGTCGCGACCCTTTCCACAGGGGTCACCTAAGACCATCGGAAAATGCAGATATTTACATCACGATGCATCACAGTAGGAACATTTCATGGTTGGAGGTCACCACCACATGAGGAACTGTATGCAAGGGTCTCGGCCTTAGGAAGGTTGGTGACAGGAGACGGAGCACAGGCAGAACCCTGGGGCCAGGCCGGAGGGGAGAGGGGGGCTCAGGCCGGGAAGGGCGGGGCTCACCAAGGTCAGACTCTGTGTGTCTCCCCCAGATGCAGGAAAAGGCCAAGGACATCTACATGACCTTCCTGTCCAGCAAGGCCTCGTCCCAGGTCAACGTCGAGGGGCAGTCCCGGCTCAACGAGAAGATCCTGGAAGAACCGCACCCGCTGATGTTCCAGAAGCTCCAGGACCAGGTAAGCTGACCTCCTTGCCTGCATTGTGACCTCCTTGGCTGCGTGTCCCCCCAGCCGGGCACAGGGGGAGGGAGCCGTGGTTGGCCAGGCAGAGAGGCCTGGAGGGCCAGGCTCCCCCCACCGGTGTGCCCTTGCCCTCCACCCAGGGTGGGCAGGCATGGTCATCTGTCTTCTCCACGCAGATCAGAAGGGAGGCGGGGCTGTTGGGAGCATCCACACGGGGGAAGCACCCTGTGATACCCGCTGGAGGTAGGAGCAGGCAGAAAATTCTAGAGCGAGCGTAAAGACTCAAAACGCGCGGGAACCTCGGGCTGTTTGTGTGCAAATGTCTGTGCTAACGGAAGAGACGCTTGTAATTCTGTTGTTGGGGAAACGCGTGTGAGTGGAGTGAGTGTTGAATATAAGGCCGCTCTGCGAACGTTTAACAACGAAGCCCTCGGACAGCTGTGCGGTGACCTGTGCTGTGCCCCATGGAAGGTCTAAAACAAAGTCCTGCTCCCACAAGCTTCCCAGCACCCCGTTCACACACCCCTCTTGCTCCGAAGCCTCTGGTTTGGATGGAACAGGAAGGAGATCGGGGAGGATGGAAGGTCACAGTCACTGCAAACAGCCACCCGAGATCATTGCTTGGTGGGTGACAGAGAAGGTGCAGGCTGAGGGGGAGCAGGTGCGCGTTCTCCCTGACATCCTAGGGACCCGGGCCTGCAGGGGAGGCGGATCCTGAGTGCTGCCAGCATCCTCCCCTGGCTTCGGGGTTGGGGCTAGGTCTGCTCTGGGGAAGGGAGGGGGTGGAGGTGCCTTCTCCCCAGAAAAGGAAGCCTCCGCCTCGGATGCTTACAAAGAAAATTAAAACACAATTAGAGAGACTTCGGGGAGACGGGAGCTCCCGGCCACATCCTGGGCAGAGAGGAAGGGAGAGGGATAGAGAGTTAGAAACATCGATGAGAGAGACATCGATCAGCTGCCTCCTGCACGCCCCACACTGGGGATGTGCCCGCCACCAAGGTTCATGCCCTTGACCGGAATCGAACCTGGGACCCTTCAGTCCACAGGCCACACCGGTTTTGACCATTCAGCAGTTTTTTAACATAAAAACGAACCTCAGTTCTTGCAGCAAATGTGAGGCCCCGTGAATACAACTTGCACGGACAGGTTGTCCCCTCCTGTGCCAGCGCCCTGTCCGCGGGGAGACAGTGGAGGGAGCTGGATTAGGCCTTCTGCGTGGAGGAGGAGGGTTCAGGGAGGGAGCCCCTGTCTGCAGCAGCAGACCCGGGACACTCTCAAGTTGGGGTCCCCCCTGGAGGGGGTCCTGGGAGGGAGGGCGCCCTGGCTGTGCCGGGACCTTGTGCTGTGGGCCTTGTGCATCGCTGCACGTGGGCAGAAGGCTCCGCCCCCAGCTGCCAGCAGGGTTGCGTCCCCAGGCAACCACGCCGAACAGGTCACAGTCCGGGCACGCAGCTCGCAGACACGGGGCTGCCAAAAGCCAAACCTGCCGAGCCACCCCTGTCTTTGGGGGGGCGGGGTGGAGAAAGAGGTTCGGAACGCAATGGAGCTGCCAGCTCGCATTTTCTGCCTCATCGGAGCCTGTGTCTGGGCGGACGGACGGCTTCCTGGCTCTGCCCGTGGCCCTGCCACCTGGAGCCTCGCCCCGCCCTAGATTTGGTGGCCCCGCTGTCTCTGCCCCACAGACACCCCAAGGCGCGTTGGTCAGGTGACAGCCACAGCCCAGGCCCAGGGAGGCCAGTCCTCCCCATCGGAGTGTCCTGGTTTTTTAGAGAACCTTCTCGAAGCCTGAGGGCGATCTCATTTTCTGTGCTCACTTAGGAGCGAGGGGAAATCAATAATTCAGTTCCCAAGGGCTGTCATAACAAATTGTCACCAACCGAGTTGCTTAAAACGGAAATTTATGCTCCCGGTTCGTGAGGCCAGGACTCTAACATCAACCTGTCAGGAGGCCTGCACTCCTTCCAAAGGCTCCAGGGAAAACTCCTTAAGAAAAAAAAATTATATATATATATATATATATATATATATATATATATATATATATATATATATATATATATATATATAAAGGCCGGTGAAGACAGCGGGAGGGGTAGTGTGTGTGGGGGGGTGGAGACAGCCATCTTCAAGGACTCGGAAGAACCCGCCCGCCTGGCTGACACCTTGACCTTGGACTTCCAGCCGCCAGAGCTGTGAGGACAGACATCCCTGTGGTTTAACACGCCCCTCCCCCTCCACGCACCGTCAGCGGGTCTGTGACGGCCGCCCAAGCAGACGAATGCGCCAGCCGCTGGGCAAAGCACTCAGCTGCTAAGGCCCGACCTTCCTCTGTGCCCGGGTCCTCACAGGGTTCGGGGAGGTCACATGGCATCAGGTGCTGCCTGGTAGAAGGCGCTCTCGGCGCATCGGTGCCACCCGATGCCCTTCGCCAGCCTCTGCCCGTGGGGCGGCTTCTGTTCCTTCACCCGGTGGGTATTCATTGGCTGCGCTCACGGCCATTTGCCGGGGTCAGAAGGCTGTGGGCGGCCGCTGGCCACCTTTTCTTGGGACAGACTTCCGGGGCGTTTTCTCTCTGCTGAGCTGTCTTGGCTGAGCATCACCCTCCATGGACCGTGTGATCGGAGGGCCCCAGGGCCCTGTGCTCCAAGGCCGGTGCCAGGAGGGCCTGTGGCAGTGCCGGGAAGGCCCAGTGCAGAGGGGCCTGGCAGCTCAGCCTCAAAACACGCGGCCACTGGGGAGGAGATCTCTCCTTCACATCTGCCGGCCTCAGGGCTGTGGCTGCACCCAGTGGCCGCAGCGCCAGGAGCTGCGCCAGGAGCAGGCGGGAGGCCGGGAGTGGAAGCCCAGCCCGGGGCTTCCCGGACACTCAGTCCTGCCCACGGCGGGTGGCCCTTATGTCTGGTCACCGAGTTCCCCACCTCCCCCCGCCCTGCAGCGTGCTGAGGGAGCCGGGGTCTGGGGCTCTGCTGGAGGCGGGGAGCGTCTGCCAGCCCCTGAGCAGCGCCTGGGCCCTCCCCGCTGCCGAAGCCGCCCCCTCGCCCGCCCTCCCGCCTCCCCCGGCCCTGGGTGCCCACCCCTGCCCTTTCTCGTCCCCTCTTTGAAGCGTGAGCCTCAGAGCCGCTGCAGGCAAACAGGATGCTCCACTCCCACACGCGCAGCTCCAGACGCTGGTGAGAACCGCATCCTGCTGGCAGCGGGGGTCCCGTCTGCCGAGGACCCGGTGTGGGAGGGGGGCCAGGCTGGGTGCTGGTCTCCGCGCACCCGCTTCAGACCTGGGACTCGGGGGCATCTCTGAGTTCCGTGTGTGTGTGTGTGTGTGTGTGTGTGTGTGTGTGTGTGTGTGTCTATGTCTCAGGCCCGAAGGGCGGGGCCAGGCCGGGGGTCGGGATGGTGACATCTGCTCAGCACGTTGGTGGGAGCCCACGGAGTGATGACTCCTCGTCCCCTGCCTCACCCTGGCGGTGATTTCAGTATTTCTGGGAGTTACTGTTTTAAATACTTTCTGATTGATATCAGGGAGGAAGGGAGAGGGAGAGAGAGAAACATCCATGATGAGAAAGAACCATTGATCGGCTGCCTCCCGCACACACGCACCCTATTGGGGATCAAGCCCACAACCTGGGCATGTGCCCTTCACCGGAATCACACCTGGGACCCTTCAGTCCCCAGGCCGACCCTCTATCCACTGAGCCAAACTGGCTAGGCATTATTATTATTATTATTATTATTATTATTTTGGGGGCACGATTATTTTTTAATGAATACTTTCTCTAATCCTCAGCAAGTAGGTATAGGATGACAGGATTGCTACTCAGCAGGTTTCTGGGGGGCGGGGATGTGCAGTGGAGAGGCTTAGGGGGCGTGGCCTTTCTGAGCTGCTGGACAATGGACGGGCGGGAAGGATGCTCGGAAGGGCGGACAGTCGTTCAAGAGTCGGAAGAAAACCCAAAGTCCCAAGTCTTTCCGGTGGTCGGCTTTGCCGATTGCACGTGGTTTAGGTGGCCCCTGTGGTTGAAGTGGGGTGGGGATGGGGGGCTGGGGGAAGTGGTGAAGGGGGGAATGGAGGTGCAAAGGCCGAAGGTTCTGGTCTCAGACCCCCGCAGACTTTTAATTCACAAAAGAGCTCGTGTGCCTGGAGGGAAGGGCAGAGGTAAAAGATGTCAGGGTGTCACCACTGCCTGACACCCCCTCTCCGCCACCCCGGCAGTGAGCGACCTTCTAGACCCCTGGGGCCCCCGCCTGGCGCGCCCATGGCGGTGCGGGGTGAAAGTGCAGTCAGAGGTCAGAGACGAAGGGAGGGCTTTCTCAAAAGAGAGGTGCCCCAGACAGCGGGGATCGCTCCTTTTCTGCTTCTCCCCTCACTCCCTCCCTTGAAGGGCAAGGCAGGAGGGGGGAGAGGACAGAGGGGGTTCTGGGAACAGGGACCCCGCACTGTCTCTGCGGGAACAGTTCCTCTTCCTCCTCCTGCTCCTGGGAAATAGGCCCCTGTGAGTCCGTTTCCCCACAAACTGGAGCTGCTTAGAGGACCTCTGGCCACGAGGCTGTGAGTCAGGGCTGCGGGCACCTCGGCTTTCCTGGAAAACAGAGAGGGGCCTGTCCCTGTGACCCCCCTGGCCTCCCCCCCGCCCCCAGCTGTTCGGTTCCGCTGAGGTTACTTCTCGATGACC
>PVJN01019396.1:0-37435 GCA_004026805.1 Lasiurus borealis | reverse complement strand
CATGCACCCTAATTGGGGGCAGGATGCAAACCCGCAACCCAAGTACAAAGCCTTGACCAGGAATTGAACTGGTGACTGTTCAGTGGGCAGATGCTCTAACCATTGAGCTCACCAGCCACGGCCCCTGACTTTTTTTTTTTAAACAATAAATGCTATATTGTTTTCAATCCAAGGTTGGGAGACCATGGATGCAGAGGGCCGGCCGACTGCATGCATCGATGTACACCACTTTTTGTAGATGACTTGAGCATTCATGGATTTTGGGATCTGCAGGGTCCTGGAACCAATACCTTGCAGATACTGAGGGACAACTTAAGTTTTGGGGGAGTCAGAAGTTATACGTGGCTTTTTATACCACATAGGGAATTGGTATCCCCAAGTGTATTGTTTTTGTTGCAGTAAAACATACGTAACATGAAATTTGCCATTTTAATCATTTTTAAATATACAATTCAGTTGCATTCATAATATTCCCAACGTTGTGCCGACATCACCACTTGCCGCAGTTTTCATCACCGCAAACAGAAACTTGGCAACCATAAAGCAGCGACTTGTCATTCTCTCTCTCTCTCCCCTCCCCCCGCCTCTGGTAAGCTCTCGTCTATTTTCTTTCTCTGTCAATTTCCCCGTTTCACATCCTTCATGTAAGTGGAATCGTGTTCAGCCTTTTGTGTCTGACATTTCATTCAGCATGATACTTTCAAGGCTTTTCCATGTGGTAGCGATACTTTTAATAACCTGGTTATGATTAACAGGGAGGAAAGGGGAGGCCGGATAATACAGGCATGCCCTTTATACAGCTCAGTTTTTAAAATGAAATGATTTTTAATAAACCTGCCTTTATAATTATTCAAAGTGTTTGTGTACGTTTTTTGGGGAAACCCTATCTATGAACTAAATGGATAGATGTATCCATGGACAGATAGGTCTTTAGTCCTCCCTCTCAGATTCACAGTGGAATTGCTCATCGTTAGAGAGTCATGTCGGGATTGTTTCTGAAATGCATGTTAATTAACTTAGATTTTTTTCTCTCTTGTCTATGTCATCTAGACACCATCAAGCAGAAAATATGTCTTGTACTATCAGCGTCACATAGGAAGTTCACACAGTTCCCCCAAATTGTCTAATCGTTGCCATCCCATTGGTATGTTGTTGGTCGCCTGACACCATTACCCTGCATGTGCGGTCCCAGAACATGGCAGACTTGGATCCGACTTGTTAAAAGTTGTCTGGAACTTTCGTTGTCCCTAATGGTTCTTTCTTCCTCCCTTTAAAGGACAAGAGAAACGAACGGGCTGTTTTATAACCCTCTTCAACCCTCTGATCTTCAGAGAGGAGAATGTTGAAAGGCATGGTGCAGCTGTTTTATGTTCCAGTTTATAATCTAATTAAATGTATTTTATCCAGATCATTATGGACTTCATTAGAGCTGGGCTTCTCATAAAAAAGATGATGAGTTAGATTTATGCAGACTCATCTGGGTCTTTTAAATTTTGTGATCCAGCAGTGCCGGATTGAAAAAAAAAAAATTAAGTCTGCCCATCTGATTTAGTTGGGTCATTTATTTTTGGAAAGTTCTTGCTTCTAATTTTGCTCACTTTTTGTGAGCATATAGTCTTCAGAATGATTAATGAGTGAAGTGTGTGGTTTCAGAGAGAGTATCAGTTGGGAATGACGCTCAGTATTGGTAGTAGCCTATATATCATTTGAACATACTGTACATATGGGGAATAAAATATCTAAAGTAATTGGCATAATCTAAGTCAAATGAGATGAAATTTTGCTTGCTGTGATTTTTGTACTGGAGAATGAATTAGCTTTATGGTTTTCAGTTTAATTGCTAATTTTTTCTAAGGTCAGGAAGTATCTAAGCCCAACATTGATTTGAAAAGGGAAAGCGATTCATGTTTGCCTTAGTTCCTTAATTTTTTACGTAAGGATTTTGAGAGTATTTTTACTCTTAGTTTGTTTTAGATATGATGACCAACTTCTGGGTGACTCCCTCATCTGTCTCATGAAAAGGAAAGTGATGTTAAGGTGTCCTTAAGAAAATCTTATCTTCCCAAGGAATTGTAATTGGGGTGTCCTCACAATTTTATATTTTCTGCATCAGGGTGTGTCTGTGGCCTTGAATTTGCTCATCCTTTTTGCTCTAATCATGTGATTCTAATATCATTCATAGCTTCCTTCCCCCTCGCCCTCCCACCACCCAGGATGATTTACAGTTTAACTGTGGTTGGTCCTAAGCTATCCTGAGTTGTTATTCAGTAAGGCACAATATTAAAATATAATTTTAATATTCATTGGAATGTTGACCTTGCCCGATGTCTTAAAGCCATCGCTCTCTCCCGGTTTGGTTGTCTGCACAGTCACACAGACACTCCATGTGATTGGCACAGTATGACAGAAATCCTCCAGCATCCTCTCAGTAGTCACAGTTTCAGTTCAGAACTGCTTACACAAAGACTCAGCTTGTTTTCTCCACACCCTTTCACTCCCGCTCTTCCTCCTCGTGTCTGGCCTAGGAGCTCCTTTTGATGTTTATGGCATCATCAGTACATTGGACTTGACCCTAGAGCCACTTACTCATTTATCGGTTTTTGCTTCCTTCCTCAGAGGGGGTGAGATTGTTCCTCCAGGTAGAGTGTCTTTGGTTATTCTAGCTCAGGGGTGGGGAACGTCTGGCCTGCGGGCCATATAAGGCCCAAGAAGTCATTTGGTCTGGCCCCGCCAAGGCATGAGGGGTGAGCTAATTACATGTTTGACCAAATATAGCAGGCTGAGTTTTAAGTTTATTATTTTGTATGGCCTGCGAATTATGTGACAAATATCCAAATGGCCCTGGACAGGACAACGGTTCCCCGGCGCTGGTGTAGATGAACAGCAGACCCAATCTGGCCTGGCCTCGAGGCCCTCACTGTTTGCCAAGCCTCCTGCACATACTGTCCTCCTCTTAGTTTATCTAAAAGCCTTCATGTAATTATATTGTACATTGAGGTTCTTTGAATTCATAGTTGGCTAAGATTGTGTCTATGATTTTTTGTGTGGGTTGGAGTGGGCGTACATGGCTGGAGACCAGCATAGGACTTGAATTTTTTTTTAAATAATATATTTTTATTGTGTTCAGAGAGGAAGGGAGAGAGGGTGAGAGAGAGAAACATCAATAATGAGAGAGAATCATTGATTGGCTGCTGCCTGCATGCCCTCCACTGGGGATCAAGCCTGCAACCTGGGCATGGGCTCTTGACCAGAATCGAACCTGGAATCCTTCATTCTACAGGCCAACACTCTATCCACTGAGCAAATGCTGGCTGCGGTGGGACTTGGACTTTTTGATGATCCTCTTAATTGGACAAAGTTCTAAGTATTCTAGACTTAACAATGGGTCTAGTGAAGGCTTACAGCGAACCTCTCATCTTTCATTTTGAAATGAACAGAGTGTTGGCTCGTGTATGGCCCTAATCTCCATGCATCTTGTACAGTGCTGCCATTGGTTGGATTAATGCACTCACTATTTGCTCCCTTGCTAATACTAAGTTGCATTCCTTTTTGCTGTTTCTCTATATAGATCTTACTTTTTGTTGTTAAATTTATCCTTGCATCATATGATACGGAATGATACTTTTTGTTAATATTTTTATTGAATATCTAGTTATATATTTCTAGTGTAGTGAAAGTTCATGCCCTAACCGGTTTTGCTCAGTGGATAGAGCGTCAGCCTGCAGACTGAAGGGTCCCAGGTTCGATTCTGGTCAAGGGCATGTACCTTGGTTGCAGGCACATGCCCAGTAGGAGGTGTGCAGGAGGCAGCTAACCATTGTTTCTCTTTCATAGATGTTTCTATCTATCCCTCTCCCTTCCTCTCTGTAAAAAATCACTAATATATATATATATATATATATATATATATATATATATATATAAAAGAAAGTTCATGATTTTTTAGTATATTTATCTTGCATCTGTGCATGATAGTAAATAATTTGATTAGTTGAAGTGTTTTTATTAGAGTTGGATTTTTAAAGCATGCAATCATCGTCTGCAAGTGAAGACCGTTGCTTCATCATCATCCAGAACCTTCAGAGCAACATTTCAGGACTCAGTGACAGCCACGCTTGTCGGGGTTCTCATTTTAGTAAAATGGCTTAAACGTTTCGCCATTCAGCATTGTTTGCTGTTGAATCTTGCTAAATGTTCTTTTTCGTGTTAAAGGACTTTTCATCTTTCCTGTGAAGCGTTTTTAACACACTCATTTGTGGACCTCACCTGTGTGCATGCTGTTCTCCCTCAGAGGCCTTGTGGCCTGTTGGGCAGCGTCGGTTAGAACAGCGAATTCTTCATCATAAAATCCTGTTCCTGCTGAAGAGGCTGGGAATCTGATTCCTTGACTTTTCGGTGACTCCTGACCCTTTGCTTCTCAGCTAAACAAGATTAGAGCCTGCGGTATCTCTCCATTAGTTCTCTCTTCACGTACCTATGTAATGTCTACCCCAAACCATTCATTCATGTGCAGTTCTTCATACTGGCACAGTCATGAACAGGCTTATGCACACTTCTCTGAAGGTAAAATGGACATCTTTTGGGGTACTTTTGAACTTAAGATGTCATGCTAGGTGCCTGTTTTAGAATTGATTAATTGATCATGTTAAATCTTTTAATATGAAAATAGCCATAAAAAGCCAACTCCTGCCAGAACCACTTTGGCTCAGTGGATAGAGCGTTGGCCTGCGGACTGAGGGGTCCCAGGTTCGATTTCAGTCGGGGACACGTACCTTGGTTGCAGGCACATCCTCAGTTGGGGTTGCACAGGAGGCAGCTGATGGATGTTTCTCTCCATCGATGTTTCTGACTCTCTCTCCTTTCCTCTCTGTGAAAAATCAATAAAATATATATTTTTAAAAAGTAAAAAAAAAAAAAAGCCAACTCTTGCCATTGAACATCTGCTATGTGGAGTGTGCGCTACTGAAGCTGCCATGCTCCTCATGACTTACTTTGCAAGAAGAAATTTATAGACAATCTGAATATGTGCTTCTTGAATTATGATTATTTTTATAAAAATAATCTATGAGCCCCGCCCTTCCCCCCCAAAAAAAAACATTTTACATGAAGTTCTGATTTTTACTGTGGGATGAATACTTATGTATTCACTCAGAACATGTTATTTTTGTATGTATGGGCATGAACTTATTTAAGCTGTTTCTCATAAATTGAGCCATAAATCATTATAATTTGCACCAAGAATTGAACTCAAGTAATGAATTTTTATTGCACAATGAACTCCCCCTAATTTAGAAAAATATACCATGAATCAAATTCAAGTTAAATCTGTGTTTAATTATTTAGAAAATTCTTGAATTAGAAAATTAGAATGCATATTATTGTGTGCAGTGATTTATTTCCTCTTAAATACAAATGTTGGAGGAAAGAGGCTGCAGAAGGACTTCATTGAAAGCTGGGGGGAAAGCCACATCAAGAGAGTGTGCTCTTTCTCCCCCATTTTCATGAACCCTGCGTATTCCCAAACTGAGCATTCTAACAGGTTGTCCCTGAAACCGGAGTTCGGACTTTCCCTGGTGAAACTCTAGCCCCCATGTTTCTGGAAAAGGGTAAAACGCTGCACCAGCTTTGGGAAATGGCCAGGGAAAACCTGTCCCCTCTGACAGTTATTTTATGTCATCCTTTACTGCACAGAGGATACATGATGCATTGTTTTAAGCATGCTGGTATAAGTGCTGTTTAATCACATTTTAAAGGTAAACAGCGTTGATCAAATGATCATCTGATATTCCACTCCAAGTCAGCACTGATTTTTCTCCACAGACTATGCCCTGCAGGCGAACATGTGTGTTTATTTTTTGTCCCATTATCTGTCAGGCCGTGAGCCATCCCACGGCCCATTGAGTTGGTCCTCGTGTTTCAGAGCGTCCCCCATATTAAACTAATCATCTTGTTGGGGGGGTGTTTGTCTCATCCCAAGGCCTGTTCTCAGGATGTGCACTGGTTGATTTTGCCTTTGTGGACCCTTGCTTTTCTGGGTGTGATATTGTTCAAGCATTTTGTGTTCGGAAAATGTGCGTGCCCTCATTGATTTGGTATTGGTGCTTTACATAGTATGTGCTCAATGAGTCTTTGGTTAGTTTAATCCCACAATGCATGATGGGACTTTGGTTGATTATACAATTTTGTGAGGATTCTCAGAAATTCTTAGATTTCTTGATCCCTTTTTGCCTATTTTGTTTTGATGTTAGTAGTTGTGGGTGAGACGGTGTTAGCGCAGGAGAAGACAGAATGGAAGACAGCGATGATGAGGACTGTGTGTTCAATTGTCTGCATGTCTGTATACTTATGTATATATGGTGCCATGTATTTATTTGTATGTAGGCAAGAATGAGGATAAAGTAGTAGTGAGGATGGCTGAAAAGACAGAAAAAATTTCCATTATGTTCTGGAAATTGTTTGGGGCCTTTAGGCCATTTGATTTTTTTTTTTCTTTTTTAATTCTCTCCTGAGGATATTTTTCCATTGGTTTTTAGGGAGAGTGTAAGAGAGAGAGAAAGATTGATGTGAGAGAAATATCGATTAGTTGCCTCCTGCACGTGTTTCTACCAGAGCCCAGGATGGGGAGAAGTCTGCAATCAAAGTACATGCCCTTGACCAGAATCAAACCTGGGACCCTTCCCTCTGCAGGCCAGTGCTCTACCTGCTGAGCCAAACCGGCTAGGGCTGATTTTTTAATTTATCCCTCAGGATACATTTATGAAGCATCTCCTAAGAGCAGGTCCTGTACCAAGCCCTGCAGATCGCCAGAGCTTAGTCTAATAGAAGAGATGACAGGGACCTATGTGGTCAAGGGGTCCCGGGGGGGACAAGGTATGGCTCAGTGCTCGAGTGCAGTTCTGGAAGGCTTTCAGGAAGTGAGTCGTGGGCTTATCCTGAAGACTAAGAAGACAGTAACTTGCTAGAGGAGAGAGAGAGAGGGGCTCTAAGCAAAGGACGCAGCAGATGGGAGTGAAGAATACTGCTTTAATTTCTTCCTTGCGGGTAAGGGAGGGCACCTTTGAGCTTAAGATGTCATGCTAGGTGCCTGCTTTAGAATTGATTCATTAATCATGTTAAATCTTTTAATATGAAAATAGCCATCAAAAGCCAACTCCTGCCATTGAACGTTCTGCCGTGTGGAGTGCGCATATGCTCCTCATGGCTTACTTTGCAATTAGGAATTTATCCTCAGTCTGAATATGTGCTTCTTGAATTGTGACTATTTTTCTATAATTATTCCATGAACCACCACCCCCCCACACACACACATTTTCTTGCCATATTGATGTTTCTGGTCTTACTTTTCTCTGTTTTTACAATATGTAATATATACCTGGGAATCCAGAGGAACATCATCCATATATTGATTAGCTTGAAGACTGTCAGAGTTAAAGGCACACCTGCGTAAGGAGAGAGCTGTCTGTTGTCTTTGTCGCTGTGCACCCAGGTCATGCAGAGCGTCTGTCTCTCCAGCTTGTTGTAGTTGGAAGAGAATGGATGTTGGGATCAGCTGAACCTGGGGTCACATCTTCAAAGTGTCACTTATCAGTCATATGATCTTCGACACATCCCTTAATCTCTCTGAGCCTCAGTTTCCTCAGCATGAGATGAGCACACACTGCACTGAGCTTTGTGGGGAGGGTGTTAGGAGAGTGTTACCACGTGCCTCCTCAGGGCTGGAGAAGTAGTGGCTGTTATTATCGGTAGTTTTAATCTAGGAATCTAAGTGATCATTAAAGTATATGTGATGCCATCGTATTTCTGATAAAAATGTTAAAGCGTCTAAATTGAGCTAGGTTTAACTCCACACGAATCAGTTGAAAAGGAGGTTATGACACCTCCAATTGTATTCCAGAACCAGGAATTATGGTTTTTCTAATATATCCAGTGTATTTGATCACTCTGGCTATGTATATTTTGCTTTCTCTATCTTGAAGGTTACTTTTTCTGTAGATAATAATTATTGCTGAATTACCCGCCTGGCAGATTTTCAGCTTATTATGTTCATGCTTAGGTGACAGCAACGCTGACACACACACACACACACACACACACACACACACACACACTTTCCTCTCACACAAACATTCAACTCCAAACAAGTTAACTAGAAATTCACAATTAGGAACTCCAGGTCTATGCTACATTAATTTTGGCATGTGCCACATTTTGGCCTTTGAAGGTTAGTATTATTTCTATTTTGCAGATTCCATTGGGGGAGAGGATGAGGAATATCAGATCTTTTCACCCTCAGGATGGTAGGTATACCTTAATCAGAAGGTAGCTCCTAGCAATTATGTCGGAGACGGGAAGGCACAGCCATCTGTCTTCCAGTTATTTGCCAGTTGTGCAACATTTAACATGATTCTCAGACAAAATTCAAAGCAGCAAATGTCAAGATGCAGTAGAATCAGTGATGTGTAGAGCACAGAATATTCGCGCTCTAGAGAAATCTAGGAATCAGCTCGTAGAGAGGTTGTTAGAATATTTTAATACGTGGAGAAGGAGCCAGGAGCTCATCCAGCCATTTGGATCCGGCCGTGTGGATGCCTGCTGAGGGGATGGGGCAGCGGGCAGCCCCCGGAGCCTGGGCCTCTTCCTGGATTGCCCCCCGCTCAGCCTGCAGGGCCTGAGGAAGGTCTGGGAAGCAGAGTTTGTAACTGCTGGTTTCATACACGCCCAGCTGAGAACCTTGGCACACGTATCGTTTCTGTCTTTGGGACCTGCGTTTTATTTTATTTTATTTTATTTATTTTTTGTTTTTTGAGGGGAGTGGTGAACTGCATTTTCAGTTAATCTGGCAAATTCCTATCATGAAGCCATGTTTCGAGGGCTGAACTGGGTTCACTGGGGTTTCTATCTGAGAGAAACAAAACACTGTGTCTGAGCCAGTCCAGACCCAAGTTCATGTTCGTGTAAGAGACAAGATAGCCACAGCCTTCTTGGCTCTGTGACCATGAAGCGAGGGCAGCATTGTGGGCTCTCGGTGCCAGGAAGTTTTCCTCCTGGTGGCCTTTCCACCGGAAGTAAATAGATCTCTTCCATTTTAAACTCTGCATGTGCGTCATATTTAGCTTGTGTGAGATGCAGCAGTATCCAAAACAGCACAAAACCATCGTATACCCAGACACTAGAGTATTCTGTTTATTGGTCTCCTCGGAATTAATGGAAGTTAGATTTCTAGCACTGGAATGAGTTTGGGCTCAGCCACTCTCTTTTCTTTCCAAATCTCTTTTGATCTTGTGGTGAGATGTTGGGAACTCCCAGACCTGGGTTATGTCTTTGAAATACAGTAAAGGTAACTGGCAAAGAAAGGGTTGATCCCTTGACCTTGCTAATGACCAAGCAATTGAGAAAACTCCTCCTACCTACGGCTTTTCTTTTGAGGTTGTCCGCTGCTTGTTGTCACATAACTGATGCTCCTCATCTTGTGACTCAACTAAACGGTCACCAATTGCTCTTAGCATTTTAATCCCTCATGGTTTTCTTGCATGTGAGGTGCTCAGTAAATTTATTGAGTCAGTAAATGGAGACATGAGATCGCTAACTGGTGTCTAAGCATCCCTGAGTGAGGAGAACAACACAGATGTCACCATATCACCACTGACGAGAAGGCGTTGACATGAGCGAGTCAGTCAGGCTCTCTACCTAACGGATGGAAAATCCTGGCAATTTTTATGTGGATGCGACTCGGAAAGGCTTTCCTGGTTTCTGGAGGTTTTAGACTTCGTGGGTAGAAATGGTGTTGAAGGTCTAGAACCCGGTGGCCTGGGAGGTACCTCGGGCCCTTGGGGGAAGGTCCTGTGGCCTCAGCCCAGGTGTTCGCTCTGTCTCATGTTTCCACCTGCCACGGAGGGTTTTACTTGGAAAAGTGGTTCCCTAATTAAGACGTGTTGGTGGTAGCAAGGTACCATTTTCTGCCTGGAGTTTAAGAAGTCTTGAACCTGGAGCCATAAGTAGCAGATATATTCCACTATGTGCAAATATGATTTTTAGAAATTCTGCATGCTGAAACCCTTATGAGAAAAGCAAAAAGCCAAACCGGAGAGAGAGGTTGCAGCTCACATCACAGAGAAGGGTAATTTCCCTGATGCCTGGGTCAGCAACCACCGCCCCCGCCACATCTGTGGCTGCCCGTTCCTGTAACTCACGTTTTCCTAGCGCACAGCCACCTGCTCATTTGCATGTCGCTCCTAGCTGCTTTCTCCTGCTGGTGGCAGAATTTACTAGTTGCAAGGAGACCATATGGCTTGTTAAGCCGGAAAGACCTCCTGTCTGACCCTCTACTGACAAGGTTTGCTAACCCTTGCTCTCACGGATAAGGAGCTTCTGTAGCAAATAAATAGGGAAGAGCCGCCCCCATTAGAAAATTCGGCAGCAGGTGTGCATGTTAGTGTCTCAGCAAAACAAAACAGCAGCAAACTGATTCCTTCCCAATGTTCAGATGAAGAGGCATAAAGGAAGGGGGCGGGTTGAGGGGACTGACAAGGCATGGGACACTTAGACACCAGCAAGAGCTGGATGCCGTCGCCATCCGGGGACAAGGCACAGAGCCAGGACACTGGAACAGCTCGGAGTTGGAGCCGCCATCAGGGAGAGATGGAGCCTCTGTGCCCACATGGCCCTGGAACACATCGGCATTGGAAAGAAATGCCCTGATGTCCCTCCTCTCTCACCTTCCAGCCTCCTGCTGGCGCCTCCCCTACTGACCCCAGCCAGAGACCACCAGCAAGGAAGCCCGCTGTGCTGTCCTCGGGCCAGCCTCAAGGACACCGGTGGACAGCTCCACAGCTCACTGAGAATACGAGCCGTGCACATGGAAACTGATACTGTGCTCCTTATTTTCATTTCATGGAAACTGATCCAATGCCACTTTTTACCCATCATTTTGCAAAAGAGCAAGACGATCGGTAGCACCTGCGTTAGCACGGGTCTCACAGGCTGTGAGTGTGTGTGCGCGCATGATCTCTCAAAATTACAAATGCATGTGTCCTTTGCCTTAGCAATCCCACGTCTACTGCTTTGTCCTACAGATACCTTAGTAAATACGTGAAGTGACATATGAGTAAGGCTACCCAATGCAGCCTTATTAGTAATATGAAAGGTATAGCAATAAGCTTCTAGTAAATGTCTGTCAATTGGGGCCAGTTGTATAAATTAGGCTACTGTACATCCATTTAATGGATGCCAGTCATAGAATGAGGAAACTCTTTATGTCCTCCTAGGAAATTAAGTTACGTTAAGTGTACAGAGAAAATGAAAATAAGGAGTATAGTATACAGCCATTTGTGAAAAAGAAGTACCGGAGATAAGAATGCGTAAACATATTTTCTTGTATGTATATGCATAAAATAGAAACCCATGAAATGATGACATTAGACATCTCTGGAGAAGGGCTGGGACAGGGAGAATTTTTCACCTTGGACATTTTAAATTTAATTTAGGTCAGTGTATTACCTGTGTAAAAGCAAAGAAAGTGAAGAATAATCTGTGGACCAGTTAGTTGTCATCGTAAGCAGATAGCTTTCACCTGAGAATTTAGTGAGGCGAGGCTTAAGATTTTAGTCCCTGGTGACTCCTACTAATTCCCACGAAGTCTAAAACCTCCAGAAACCAGAATTATAACAAGATCCAGGAGGCGGTGGGTAGACCAGGGTGTGATTCGGGGCCCTGGTGGCTCCAGGGGACGAAGCTCCGCCTCCTCGGTCCGATCCCAGTGGGCGGTTGAGGCTGTCGTGTTGGCCCAGGGCCCGCCTCAGCTTCTTTTTTTTTTTTTTTCTTTTAAACATTTTATTGATTTTTTACAGAGAGGAAGGGAGAGGGATAGAGAATTAGAAACATGGATCAGCCACCTCCTGCACACCCCGCAATGGGGATGTGCCCACAACCAAGATACATGCCCTAGACCGGAATCGAACCTGGGACCCCTCAGTCCACAGGCCAACGCTCTATCCACTGAGCCAAATCGGCCTTGTCTGAGCTCTGACTGGGGCTCCCACCCGCAACCTTGGCTATTGGGCTGACACTGCAACCAACTGACCGGCCATCCGGCCAGCCGGGGCCCACACCTTTTACGTGTTCTCTGTCACTTGGGTTTTCAGCTAATCCAGCCTGAAACTTCTCTGTGCGTGTCCGCCCGCCTTCCCATTTAAGATGCATGCGTTCGCTATTAGGAGCTGTCTTTTGAATATTTATTTTGACATGGATCAAGTGATGGATTATCAACAAGTAAACAATGGGATAATCAAAATAGAGGATCAAAATAGAGGAACAAATCTGGATTTCTTAAATCTGTCTCCTTTTATTTTCTTTCCTTTTATTTTTCTGGGCAATATTTGCCTGAAGTGGAAAGGACTGAATATGGATGAGTGCATGTTGCAAACTGATGTTCGACCGTAATTGCTTTGCAGCGGGAACATAGGCGGCGGGAGTGGGTTGGGAATATAGGCAATCAGAGGCGATTCGTACACCTGCCAGCTTCCGTGCGAAACGCGCCCGCGTCCGCAGAGAAATGGAGATGCTGCCGCCTGTGACGAGGCGTTCCCGTTAACGTGCTCCGAGCGCCTCTGCCGCCAGCCACTCGGCTCGTGCAATGGCAGCCCGTCCTGATGTCCCCATGTCGGAGTCCCTCCAAAGGCTGACCCGGCGTGGTTCCGGAGTCACCCCAGAACAGCGCGGGCAGGGACCTCATCCCTCCCACTCACTCCGGCTCAGGATGCAGTACAGGGAGCGCTTCCGTCGGAGGGCTTGTGGCAAGATGGCATGTAGACGCCATTCTGAGAGCACGTGTTCATGTATGACCTAGCCAATGGCCAGGTTCTGGTCACGGAAGTAAAGACACATTTACCCTCTTAATTTTGGCATGAAAAAGATTAGGGCAATAAAATATATTTAAAAAAAAAAAAGCCGAGACCGGTTTGGCTCAGTGGACAGAGCGTCAGCCTGCGGACTGAAAGGTCCCAGGTTCGATTCCGGTCCCGGGCATGTACCTTGCTTGCGGGCACATCTCCAGTGTGGGGCATGCAGGAGGCGGCTGATCGATGTCTCTCTCTCATCGATGTTTCTGACTTTCTATCCTTCTCCCTTCCTCTCTGTGAAAAATCAATAAAATATATTAAAAAAAAAAAAGATTAGGGCAGCCTTGATTTACCCTTGATTTAAACAGGGCCACCTGGCATGATAAAACCTGGGACAGCGGTAGAAGGGAAAGAGAGGATGTTATTTACTCTGCCGAAGACTTCACTCCTATTTTTATTTTATTTAAACAGTTTATTTTATTTTCTATCACCATTTATCCCTGATGCTTTCTTCCACCTGCACGCCCTCTTCCTCAGGCTCCTGATTTCATTTCTGAGGACAGAAGACTAGACGCCTCATCCTCTGTGCGTGCGTGGCGCGTGCATGCGTGTGTGTTTTCTCTTCCGTGGCTGGTATTTAACCAGAAGTTTCACGAACGCTAGCTTGTGCAGCAGGGATCAGGCAGCAGGGACAGAGGTCTGCAGCATCAGCAGAGTCCAGGATTGTTGGTCCCCCAGTTCAAGGTCATGTACCAGGCAGCATGTGGGACTGTGTGGAGTCAGCATCTAAGTAGATATGCTTTCCTCTCTCCCCCCCTCCCGCTCTCTCTCTGGCCCATGCTCACCTCCTCCTTGTCTCAGGTTCGTTGCACTGGTGCTCTGCGCTCTTACCTGCTCTCCGGCTCTTCACATATGAGACTTTCTTTCGTAACTTGAGCCCATGGCTCCAGGTTTTATCCTTTTCATGGTCTTTCTTCGGTGTCTGTAACAGAACACCCTGACTCATCTTTGGCCATGGCTTTCTCTCTTGACTGTGGCTCTTGGCCAACTGAATCGCAGTCCACTACAGCCTGCCCCGCTGTTCACGTTTTTGATGAAAGAATGGGTGGTATCTGAATGGCATAGTGTGCCATGGCACGGGCACTGATGCTGTTTCATAGGAAAGAATCCTCATTTCCCCCAAATCCAGACTTATGAAAAAAAAAAAAACACCTAAATTGGTGCTTTCATGTGTCCTGTCAACCCCTTTTCGTGGAGTTCCATTCTCGTTTGGTCCACAGACAGAACCCCCTGGACCTCATTCTGTCTCCGTACCGCTTCCTGGAGGAAGGAACGGACCATTTCCTCAGCCTCCGTGGCCGGGAGCTGGCTTGCTAGGTGGTTTTCCCTATCGTTTTTAATAACTCCTGTACTCAGTCCCATAAATTATTTAATTCCTGGGCAGCAATCTGAAATGTTATTAATTTTTTATTTCTTTTAATTAAAGCTTTTGCTTTGAGGTAATTATGGATTCGCTTGCAGTTGGAATAAATAATGCATGGAGGTCTCCGTGCCCTTTGCCCGGCCTCCTCCCCTGTACCACCTTGCTAAATGCAGGCATGGGAAAGGTGGGTTTATAGGGTGAGCATGCGAGGCATGGAGTTTAGCCTCATCTTA
The DNA here is from genome assembly GCA_004026805.1 of Lasiurus borealis. Lineage (NCBI taxonomy): Eukaryota > Metazoa > Chordata > Mammalia > Chiroptera > Vespertilionidae > Lasiurus > Lasiurus borealis. Next base: position 22,943 of record PVJN01019396.1, on the reverse strand, counting down.
TATTTGTTATTGTGCTCTCTGTGTGTGTTCCACCCGTGGACCCACCGCTGCCCGCCAGAATGCTGACCTGACAGAGCTGAGAAACCGAGCTCTCCCCTCACCACGCGAACCCCTCAGCCGCCCTTTTACAGCTCCATCCCCTTCCTTTCCACACCACCTGCTCTGAGCCCAGGCCACCCCCACCTATATGTACCCCATGGCTCCCTCCTGTTATTTCAAGCATGTTGTGTGAATAGAAGCATGCAGCGTGTAACCTTCCACACGGCCTTTTCCGCTCAGCGCCATCCCGGCTCTGCCTCCTGGCTGTGGTGTGTGTCCGTCATTGTTTCCTCGTTCATTACCAAGTGCCCTCCTCCGCCCTGAAGGACCCGGGCTGCTGCCAGCGTGGGGCTGAGGCAAATGAAGTTGCTTTGAACATTCATGTCCGGGCTTTTATGGGAACATACGTTTCCATTCCTCAGGAGGGCATTGCTGGGTTGGGTGGTGGTTACATACAACTTGTGGTGACCTAAGTATTTATTATTATTATTATTATTATTATTATTATTATTATTATTGGAAACGGAAGCTCAGCGTAGTGTGTTGGCTTGCTTACATCTCTAGTAACGGAGCTGTGACTTGAGGTCGGTCTGTCTGACTCCCCGAATCCCTGCCTTCTGCAGGCAGCCTCTCAGGCAGAGTGCCCTTCCGGGGCGTGTTTGGGGACAGAGGCCGTCCTGTCCACCTGCCCTTGGGTCACTGACACTGAGGCCGCGCTTTCCTGATCATCTGAGGTCGGGCTTTTATCTCAGAGCAAAACCAAATATCAGAGAACGCACCGAGTCCCTGATAGACGTGACCGGATGAAGACTCCCCGCATTTAATAGACGGCAGCGAGTTTTAGGAGCCATCTTTGCTGAGAGATTGAGGGGCTAGAACTGCTGGCCCCGTGAAACAAGGGCACAGCCAGGGCTAGGTGGATATAGGCCTCCATCCTTCCTCCAACCGGTTGTCATTCATCCTGCCGCCTGGACAGCCGTCAGTGGTGGGCAGGCAGCGGGGGACCGGCGGTCCCTTGGAAGGCAGGTCCCATCGATTATGGCTGTGCTGGTGGGAAAGATGGGGAGGACGGAAGGGGGGGCGGGGGTGAGAGGGCAGCCAGCGCCGAGTGAAATGTCCCGGGTGTGGGCTGATCAGATGATGGCCGGTCCTGAAGGTCCGCGGGTGGTTATGGTTATTAGACGCGCTGCAGGGAACAGCAGCCCCTCCTGCAGTCCAAGGGTCGTTTCTGATGACATGTTGACAGGCTGCTGTCCTGTGGGAGGCGACCGCTCATCTGTGTGCCCGGCCCACGGTTCATCATTAATACTTCATGACGCGAGGGGGATGCTACCTGGATGGCTACTAGGGCTATTGGTGTGTTTTTTCCTTCAACGGAAAGAAGGTTTTAAAAGCAGTTTGAGAAAATTGCACCTAAAATTGCACATTGCCGCGGGAGTGAGAGGGTCTTTCCACATAACTGAGAGGCTGGGTAATTTATGCCATTACAGGAAGCATCCCTTCTGTTTCAGGATTTTCAACCCAGGCAGGCCGGCTGTCCCTGCTTTCCGCAGCGAAATGTTGTTTCTGAATTAAAATGGCTGATTTTGGTTTGGTCCCTGCGGACCATGGGAAAGCTGGAATGAAAATGACCTAATTTTATGCTCATAGCAGTAACGCTTTTGAAATCAGCTTCTTCCATAACTGAACACCCTTTTAACTTGAATTCATGTATATTTCCAGGTAATACTTCAGGCAGTTTCTGCTCTAAATATTTAATATAAAATAAATACATAATTAGTAAGGTTCCGGAAGTTAGTGTGATTAAGCTCTCTTTCTTGGCAGATGGGTGATTTCTACCTCCATTGTTTAGGATGGTCTGTTGTAATGATGACCATGCCAATCAGCCTTTCTTTGTCTCTGTGACCCTGTATATGTGTGAGCATGTATGTGAGGGCTCTAGTAATAGTCACAAAATATGGCCAAGACCGGTTTGGCACAGTGGATAGAGCGTTGCCCTGCGGACTGAAGGGTCCCAGGTTCGATTCCGGTCGGGGGCATGTACCTTGCTTGCAGGCACAACTCCAGTGTGGGGCGTGCGGGAGGCGGCTGATCGATGTCTCTCTCTCATTGATGTTTCTGACTTTCTATCTCTCTCCCTTCCTCTCTGTAAAAAATCAATAAAATATATTTTAAAAAATAGTCACAAAATCTGGGCTGTGAGAAAAGTAGAGTGGTATACGTTATTGCTGCTTTACAAATTCACAGGCTAACAAGCGACTTCCTTCTTCCTAAATTATGTCCTACATCGTGATGTGAAAAAGGGAAACGGAGTTACTTACAGGATGCAAGGTTAGATGAGGAAATTTTGAGGGAAGGTTGTCCTTTTTCTTCACTGTGTGATGTGGGTGGCCCTGACAGCAAGGGGATCCCCTGTAACAATTTGAAATGCACCCATGCAGACCTTCCTCAGGCATGCACACACATATATTCACAGGTGTGTGCACACATGCAGAGTTATGTCATTCACAGCTGCAACTTACATTTTCCCCCTCAACAATGACTCCAGGCCATCGTCTATGCCAACAGATATAGATCATTCTCATCTTTTTAAAATGGTCTCATACACAGCATAATTGGGATGTCGCATAATAATAACTGCGGGCATTTATAAAATTCTTTTTCTGTGTCAGGCATTGTATTAAACCCTTAACTGCATGTGAGGAGACCAAGACTCCGAGAGGTTAAGTAACTTGCCCAGGGTCACACAGCCAGTGTGTAGCAGAACGCACCTTTAAACCAGGCTGTGTGGCACCCAAACCCATGTGTAGCCCCTGCAGCTGATCCCTTCCGGATGCACTTTGTACTCTCGTTTCCCATCAGAACAAATATTTCAGTAATGAACATCTTTGTACAGATGCTTGTGAAAAGAATCTCTCCAATATATACCTTTTAACATTTGAAGCTGAGATGGCTTTTCATCAATAGAGTGATTCATTGCTACATCTGAGAGTGTAGAGGCTGATCAATAATGCCATGATTGGTGAGTGAGTTTTCTGTCTTCCAAGAAGCATCTCTAATGCCTCTTGCTCTCCTCGCACCTGCATGGAGAGCCGCATGCTGGCTGGGTGGCTGGGTGGCCCGGCTGGTGGCTCAGGAACCCAGCCCGCTGGCCTTCAGTTCGGAGTGGAACTGGCTCACGCTCCCATCTCTGACCAGACTGCCCTGGGGCAGCGCAGCTGGGACAGGAACCAGAACACAGCGTGCGCACTAGGCAAGAGGAATGTAGCGTTTCTCATCAGAGAAACAGGGGCGTTCTGCACCCCTGGCACGAGGCTCGAAGGCTCCGCGGTCTCCCCTGGAAGGCTCCTGCTGGAGGCAGTGAGGACCGCAGCCACGGCCTCCTGACCCCCGCCGGAGACCAGAGGAGGTGGTGGAGAGGAGCTGCCATTGGGGTTGAGAGCAACCCACCAGGTTTTCTTTTCTCCTGAAAGTCACACGGTTCTTTTCTGCCATTGGCACTGAGAATGGTTGCCCCTCACCTTAACAAAGCCAGTGACATTCTCTTTAGCTTTTCCTTTGGAAGTCAAATTTGCCATTGACATAAGCAAGCCTATAAAGCAGTGGTTCTCAACCTTCCTAAGGCCGCAACCCTTGCATACAGTTCCTCATGGGGTGGTGACCCCCAACCATGAAATGTTGCTACTGTTATGCATCGTGATGTAAATATCTGCATTTTCCGATGGTCCCAGGCAACCCCTGCAAAAGGGTCGTTCAACGACCCCAAAGGGGTCGCGACCCAGAGGTTGAGAACCGCTGCTATAAAGATTAGAACTGACAACTGTTTAATGCGGGGCGGCACCTTCTCTGCAGAGAGGCCTGGCCAGACGGGGCTGTGGGTTTCAGACTGTAGTGAAGGTTGGTGTTTGCTCCAGTCAGTATGGAAGTTGAAGCACGTGTCCCCTCCTCCCATTAAAAATAGCATTTCTTTTAGCACGTAATTTAAAGAACCCGAAAGAGAAACTGTAATGCTTTGAGGAAGGTGGGAGTAAGAGAGACAAAAAAATGGTTAGGACCATGTTTTTTTTTTTTTTTTAATATTTCTTTATTGATTTCAGAGAGTAAAGGAGAAGGAGAGAGAGAAACATCAATGATGAGAGAGAATCACTAACAGACTGCCTCCTGGACGCCCTCCCCGCATTGGGGACCAGGCCCGCAACCCAGGCATGTGCCCCTGGCTGGAATCGAACTTGGGGCCCTTCAGTTAGCAGGCTGACGCTCTGTCCACTGAGCCAAGCCGGCCAGGGCAGGACCGGGGGTTTTATAATCAAGCTTTTTTATTTCAATCAAGGTTCTGACCTAGAAGAAGCCTGGCCTCAGTTACTTATCTATAAAGTGGGACTAATTACAATGGTAATTATTATTATAATGTATTGAATTACATCTGTTAACATAAAATTACAATTAATTGTAATAACTATATGCTCTGTAAGTTGTCATAGCATTGAGTTAACATACATAAAGCATTTAAAATAGTGTCTAGCACAGAGTAAGCCCTCAATTCAATAAATGTTAGCTACTATCTCGATGATGATTATAAATGTTGTTACTATTCAATAATTATTATTTTGTCGGTCTGCGTTCTTGTAATGACTCAGGAAAGATACAGAAGCATTTAAAGGGGAGTACGTAGTTGGAAGCTTGAACGCAAGGCTCGGCTTTGTGCCAGGAGGGAGGAACACAGGATTTCCAGAATCTGACCTTTGGACACCTGGGTAGCCCCAGCGAGTCCCCTTCATTAGGGACGTGCCCATAGCTTGTTAGGGAGTGAAAACCAAGCGCCCCAGTTTCTGGAACCCATTTCTCAGCTACTTTCTGCCTGTGGTGCTGTCAGAGCTGTTACGCTGAGGAAGGGAACCACCTGTGTTGGGCTCTCCGCCTGAGAGAAGTCTTCCTGGATTCAGCGCTCGCATCTCCTGTGGCGGCCGAGGTAGATGTCACATCTGGCAGGAGGACAGGGTTATGTGCAGATGGGCCTGGGAGGAGACAGTGCTCGGCCTGGGCAGCGGAACTGGTGAAACCCTTGGTTCTGAGAATTTGTAAAAATGATGAGCTATTCTGGCAGGCCAGGGACGAGTCTCTAATGAGCAGCTGTGAGTGTGAGTGTGGAGACAGAGGTGTTTTTAAGTCTTTTTTTCTTTCTAGTATATCTTACATATCTTGTTAAATTTATTTCCCCCCAGCTTTACTGAAATATCATGGACTCTTGTTGTTTTTCTTCATGTTATTCTGCTATATAAATCTTTCAAAGATCTGAATTTAAAAAAACATACTTTTAATACTGTTCTTTATTTTTAAAATATTTATTAGTATGTTAGTACTGAAGTATATATTAGTATTTTTAGTACCACTCTATATTTAAAGTCAGTACACTTTACCACACAAAGATCTTTAACTTACCAATAAGAAATTGACCAAGATCCTGTAGATAAATAGGCAAAACATACGTACACAGTTTTCCCACAGACATGTAATGGTGGACATAAAATGTCCAAACATATATGTAAAATGGATTATGTCTCTCTTCTTACTGTTTCTTTACAGCTCAGTCCAGAGTCATTAGATGAGGCAGAGCCATTAGTGTCTTGGTTGGGAAGGGGCTCTGGGAGGGAGAGAGCGGGGAGTCCCCAGCAGCGTCAGCCTCAGGGGAGGTGAGGAGACAGCCAGGCTCATGATGGGGTGTGTGTGGGAGCGGGGGGGGGGGGGGGGGGGGGGGGGGGGGGAGAAAGAGGGCGGGCAGCGGAGACTGGCGTGTTGTTTTGGCAAGAGAGGAAACTGCACGAGCTGTTGGTTGGAGTTATGGGTATGAACTTGTGATACTCAACAGAGAGAAGAATAAAACTAAACATAGGTGTGCATATTGTGTACGTGTGCAATGCACACACATTTCCTGGCTCTGTCCACTGGGAGGGTCTGGGAACAGGGATACCTACATCTAAGGTTGGGAATTGATTTCTCAAGACTCTCTCCTCTTAAACGTGCTCCTTGGAGAAATGGCGTGTTTGAGGGCTGGGTCAGAGGAAGATGAACCTGGAATATCTCTTATTGTTCCGAAAGGTAAGTAAGTGCTCAGGAAACATGGGGTGGAGCAGAAGGTTATAGGAGCCAACTTGAATGTGGGGCAGTGGAGCAATAGAATAGCAGCATCAGTTGTAAAAGATCGTAGCCAATGGAATAAAATAGAAACTCATGAGTCCATATTGATCTGAATAAGTCACCGCTTAAAGTCCGAATGTGATGAGGAATAGGAGATGCTTAGTCTCAGAGTAACTCCCCCGCCTCCAAGTACCTGTTAATTACAAAGGGGGAATGAATGAGAAACTTCCCAGTGGAGAAGCCTGGCTCATCCCCTCACCAAGTGATCAGCGTTAATAGCATCGGTAATAAGACTGATGGAGATTATGTACCACCTGATAGGACGTAATGAGACGAGCACGGTGTCATTACTGTGGCATTTCTGCCAAAGATGCATAACCTGCATCTAATTACAGGAAACATCAAGCGAACCCAAATTGAGGGACATTATACCAAATAACTGACCGCGCATCTTCAAAAGTGTCACAGTCTTGAAAGTTAAGGAGACACGAGCTTTGAACTGCATCCATTTGCTAGGAAGTCGTTATGAGATGATTGGCAAACCTTTCGCAGGCTCTCAGGACGGCAGAGCCGTAACGTGCCAGTCTCCATTGCCTAACTGGCATGCTTGTATTGTAGGAGGCAGTGTCGCTGAGGATGGGAAATACACAATTTTAGTTACCTCTCAGATGGTTCAGAAAGAGATAAACTGTGCTGTTCTTGCAACCCTCACAACTTTTATTTAAAAATAAAAAGAAAGGAATAAACAGCGGAAGTGCTGGTAGTCTTATACCTTGCCGATACAGCCTTTGGATAGCAAATTAAAGATGTGTATCAAAAGCCTTTAAAATGTTCATATCTTACGAAGTGCGGAATCTTGAAGAAGCAGGCAGGGGAGAGTGGAGGGTGGGAGGTAATCAACCAAAGCACTTGTATGCATATATGCACAACCCGTGGACATAGATGGCAGGGCGGTGAGGGCCTGGGTGGGGGAAGGGGTGGGCTGGAGGTGGTCAGTGGGGGAAAAGAGGGGACATCTGTAATACTTTCAACAATAAAGATTAAAATTTTCAGGGGGAAAGGGGTGAGGAGTGTACAGGGAGAGACTGGACAAAAATCATGTACCTATGGATGAGGTCAACGGGAGGGAGGTAAGGGGAGAGGAAGGGGTGGGAGCTAGGTGGAGGGGAGATATGGAGGGGAAACAAGAGAAACAAATGTAATAATCTGAATAATAAAGATTTAATTTAAAAAATGGTTCATATCCTGACTTACACCTTACAAAGACAAAAGCTTTGGGGAGAGACTTGGATTAAGTGGACAAGTCACATTAGAAAACTGTATATGTAGTGGTTTTTAATTATTTACAAAAATATGACCAGACGAGGCATCCCTCTCGCCCACCATTTGTAGTGTTAGCCCGTCAAGGCAGGATGGCCCCCAATGGCCTCACACCGGCTCACCTGCTTTCCCGTGGCTTCTTTTCAGGATGTAGTTTATGTTCTTAAAGGTCATTTCAGTTTCCTTGTCTTTTCCCCCATTTGACCTTCGCCAGCTGGCAGTGCCCCTGCCCCTCCCACAGAGCCCCCGCCTTCTTGCATCTCACAAGGACAGATGTCTTGTGTCCTGTGTCAAACATTCTCGAACATGTGCTTGGTTCTGTGACTTTAGACTTAGGTTCCCTTTCCCTCGTATGGCCAAGAGCCCACATTAATGCTTTTCTGCTTCTAATCCATGTCTGCCAGTGTGCCGATCGGGCACGGCCATGGTGAGCCTGAGAGGGGCAGTGAAGGTCTTAGAAAAGACAGACGAGAGGATAAAGCTGGGTCTAGGTGGAAGGCTGCTCTCTTTGATGGAGAGACAGCGCTGTGGCCTGTAAGCTGAGTATTTTGTAGCCAGATTTCACCAGGCCAGTGGTCGGCAAACTGTGGCTCGCGAGTCATAGTTTGCCCCGCTGTTGACTAATGAGTTTGCTGACCACTGCGCCAGGCGAAGTAAGAGTGTGGTCACGATGTTTACAAAGTTCTGGTTCACTCTGTTACAGGCACCTGATCAAGCTGTGTTTACTCCTGCACCTCCCACAGCTCATATCACTCAGCCACGTGGGAACACAGGTTCGGACCGTAAGGTCAAGCTTACGCCGTAGCCTTTGGCTGTAACTGTGCTTTGCCACGAGAGGATCGTGCCCTCTCCTTAGCCCGAGGCTTGGACCTGTGCAAACGCTGTGGCCACTCTCCATAGGCAGGCACACCAGCCTGGCTGAGGGGCTTAGGATGCCCGCTGCCCTGTGAGCGGGTGGTTGCTTGGGTGGCTGCGGATGCTGGGCAGGAGTGGGGAGTCGGACGCTCTCTGGGCAGGAGTGGGGAGTCGGACGCTGGCCAGGAGTGAGGGGCTGGAACCCTCACTCATTGGTGCTGCACCTAAAGGACATTGGGGGCTCTTTTCTGATCCTTAGCTTATAGTAACGTGGCTGGATTCTCTGTATCTTCCTGGGGATTTTAGTGGGAAATGAGATGGTGGCTACTGAAGGTGACAAGGCCTGAAATAGCTTTGGCTAAATACCCCCTATAAAGAAATAATCCTCTTAAAATATTCACAAAGCATCTGTTATATTTCCATGTGACACACTAGGAAAGCGGGGTTTCAAGAGGCTAGTGATGGCTCCCCACTAGTCAGTGGTGGGGTCAGGGCTGCATCCCCGCTGCTCCATGGAACCCCCGGCCCCCAGGAAGCGCATGCGCAGTGTCTCCTGCTCACTAGGAGCTGTTGAGCTACGCGCCACGCGGTCTTGCTTAGGACACACACTTTCACCGCAGCATTGCTAATGGGCCACGTTCTCCAATGGCTGTGAAGTCTAGGTGTTGTATTTTGAATTTTTCTGTATCTTTATTTTCTATTTATGAGCGAATATTAAAAAGCTGCTGCTGGGCAGAGCTTCCATCTCTCTGTCTTCAGAAAGCCAGCGTGCGGGCATCTGATGCGGCACCGCCGACACAGGCCAAGGCAGCGCCGTGACTGTGGCCAGCCGGGGGCTTCAGCGCAGGCCTCACAGCGCACCCCTGCCACCCAGGTCCGCCCGCGGGTCCTGCGGCGAACATGCCAGCTCCCAGGCCTGGCACGCCCTCTCGGTTGTGACGTGCCCATCAGTCATTTTGCCCTCATCCTCACTGCAGTGGTAGGATTTCATTGCTAAATCGTCCTACTAAATAAAGAAGCGCCCGCAAATTCAAAATTAAATTAATATCAAACCATTAACTTACACTACTGCGACATGATAAATATGTGTGGGTAAAACACGGATGAGAGAGGGGTGACATGACAGTTTTCTCACGCTTAGAGCACGCAGAAGGCCTGGGAGAGGTAACCTGTCCACTGGCACATTTGAAAGCATCCCGAATCCGTGTTTTCCCGTGGAAACGTATCCCTGCATCTCTGCGTTTCTTCCAAATAGTAAACATGCTCTTTCGGGGCGGAAGAATGCTTCAAAAAAAAATGGACGGTAGAGGGTTTTTTCTTGATGAGAATTAAAAAACATGACAGGTTTCTCAGGGCCTAGATTTCTCCGTCGCATCCTAATGCCCAGGCCCCTCCGATGCTGCCCTCCTATGTGCCCGCGTGCTGGGCGGGTGGGGTTAGATGTGTGCATAGTAATTAAGATCCGAACAAATGTGAGGGCCTGTTTTCCTTCAGTGCCTCCCCTGGTGGGCTGCCTCCTTGCGGAACCAAGGCCCGTGTGGACGGTTGTGCGGGGAGGGCACGGGCACGGGAGGTGGCGATGGCAAGGCTGCCCTACACAGCTTCTGGTTCCCTCCGCGGGTCTGCGGCTCCCACGCGGGAGCATATGGGCACGCTGTGGAGGGCGGTGCTTTACCCAAACTGCGAACGCCTCCTGGAAGGTGCATGACAAACTGCAATGGTCTCCTGCCAGGGAAACGGGGGCCCATCCGCGCCTGTTGTCAAACCAGAGAATGGCGTCAAGTTCCATCACACAGATCCAGGCGCAGACGCGAGGGGGAGATGGGGGTGAGCTTCCCCTTCTCCCTGGGGGGCTCTTATTCGTCGTTACACTGGGGGAGAGGGGGCTGTCAGAGGTGCTTTCCCAGCGAGAGGAAGGCCAGGCCTGTCCTTGGGGTTAAAACAGACACTGGCTCCTGTTTACATTGTGTGTGATTTTCAACAGTTTCTTACACTGTGGAGCTGGGCTCTCCATTTCCACTGCTTCCCCTCCCCCCGCCAACCCCCTGCAAGGAAACAAAACAAAACCTTAAGAGGAGTTTCTCGTCCGTCCTGACCATGAGCCGGTAGGAAAGTGCTTGAGACCAGCCGCTGTCTGTGCCCGTTCCGTCCCTAGCAGCAGCTCAGCCACAGTGGGGGCGGCAGGCCAGCTGGTGCTGCTGCCTGTGTGTGGACGCGTTTGGGTACCAGACACGTTGCTCTGTTCCTGGGTGGTCAGTCCTTCTGCAGGGAGAGGAGAGCCCTCGGGCGCTAGAGCTGCTGTCGGCCAGTTAACTGCCACGATATGTTGAAGTTAATTAAAAGAGGCCTGCGGCTTGCGTCTGTAGGTGCTTATGGGGTACAAATGGTTACGCTTGCAGAGTAGAGTGGATGCGGTTCAGCAGGGGGAGGGATGCCTGACGGAGGGTGTGTGACCAGGGAGGTTTCGGGGAGTCTTGTGAGCCACCCAACCACCTACCGGCCAGAGACCAGGGCCCTGGCTAGTTTCCGGGCGTAATCCAGTGGCTTCCATGCTGAGAGACGGGGAGCTGTGTCAGAGGCAACGCAGGTCACCCGAGTCTTGTCTCAGAGGGTGCAGCTGTGTTTTCTTAAAAATATATTTTTATTGATTTCAGTGAGGAAGGGAGAGGGGGAAAGAGAGAGAAACATCAATAATGAGAATCTTTGACAGCCGCCGCCTACACTCCCCTCACTGGGGATGGAGCCCATAACCCAGGCATGTGCCCTGACCAGGAATCGAACCATGACCTCCTGATTCATAGATGATGTTGACCACCGAGCCATGCCAGCCGAACCTGTGGCTGCTTTTTAGACCATCCTAGCTAATAAAGAGGGAATATGCTAATTGACTGTCACTCCATCACAGAGATGGCCACACCCACAGCTGAGGCCAAATTCCCATAAGGAGCCTTAACGAGCATTCAGCAGGGACCTGAGGCTACGCCCTACCCTGCCCTCATGGGGCTTGACAAGGGACCTCAGTCCATGCCCATCACCCAGCAGGACTTGACAAGCGACCTCAGGCCACGCCCCCCGTCCCATGGGGCTTGATGGAGGAACTCAAGATGCACTTCCTGTTCTGGTGCTGGGCTGGGGACCTCAAGCTGCTCCCCCTGCCCCAGCGCCAGCCAGGGAACCTCAGGGCGCACCCCCCTACCTGGTGGGGCTTGACAAGGGATTTCGGGTCACAGCTCCCACCCTGGTCCCAGGGCGGGGGACCTCAGTCTGCACCCCCTGACCAGCAGAGCTTGATGGAACCTCAGGCCGCGCCCTAGCACCGGGCCAGGGGACCTGAGGCTGCACTCCCCTGCCTGGCTGGGCTTGACAGGGGACCTCGAGCTATGCCCCCCACCCAGCAGGGCTTGATGGGGGACCTCAAATTCCCCCCCCCCCCAATGCTGGGTCAGGGGAACTCAGGCTATGCCCTCACCCAGTGGGGACTTGATGGGGGACCTTAGGCTGAGCCCTCCTCCCAGTGCTGGGCCAGGGGACCTGTGGCTGCAACCCCCACCTGGCTGGGCTTGACGGGACTCAGGCCATGTCCCCCACCCAGGAGGCTTGACAGGGGATCTCAGGCCATGTTTCCCACCTGCCGGGCTTTATGGAGAACCTCAGGCCATGCTCCCCTTCTTGGCACCAGGCCAGGGGACCTGAGGCTATGCCCCCTGCCTAGCAGGGCTTGACAAGGGTGGGACTGGCTGGGTCTGGATCTATTCCAATGGCGGAGGGGCGGGGGCGATAGCTGGGACTGGGTCTCACGCAATTTTGAGGCACATGTGGGTGAACAGGGATTTGACTGTGGGTCTTGTGGCGTGCTCCAGACTCTGACAGGTTTCCATATACATTTTACTAATTTTCTTTCATCTCTGACACTTCTATGATAGAGAAAGGGCAAATAGCAATGTTAAATTATTTCCTCTAATTAATCCCCTTTTAATGTGCACAGATTTTGTGCACCAGGCCACTAGTTCATTAATGTTCTAAATTCCCAGGGCCTTGGCGAGTGTGGCTTCCCACCCAGAGCATAAGCCATGGCTGCGTGGCTTTCACCCCCTCCCTCCCATCCCTTTTCTGAAGCCCCTTCTGCCTGGGCCCAACCCGGGTGCTTCCGGACCCTGCTAACCCATGGCCAGTGCGCTTTAGGGTGTCTCACTGGAGACTGACCCGCCCCCTGGCGTTGTTTGTGGCACGTTAAGTTCAAGAAAGCCCGAGCTCAGGCAGGGAGTGAAAGAAAACGTACGACTGTGTGAAGTAGTCCATGGGGCAGAAGACATCTGAGGGCCGGTTGTCAACCTTGGGCAAGTCCGTAAGCCCTGGGGGCCTTGATTTCCCCACCTGTGAAATGGGCAATCCGGGTTAGACCAGGTCAGAAGGTTTTGCGCTTCTTGGACCTCTAATTATGTGTCTGCATTTGGACTTCATCTTGTTAAGATGTTAGTAGATATCTAAATTTATAATGCCCCGCACAAGGTGGATTCTAGTCCAGATGCTGTGCTAGACTTTTCTTCCTGGGATCACCTGTGGTGACCAGAAGGCCTCTCCTGCCCTCCTCTAGTCTCCTGATTCTGGGTTAAGGCGCGTGTTTTCCTCGGAGACTCGCAGATAAACACAGCTTTTTTTGGGGGGTGGGGAGCACCAGGTTCCTGTAACCCTCTTCAGCCTAGTGTTTTTTATCTTCAATAAACAATATCTAAATCGATGACACAGAGTTTCTACTCATAAAGCACCTGCCAGGTAATAAATATACAATGTCTTCCAGTGGCTGTGCTTCGGAACAGCTGTCACAGGCCTCCACAGCTTAAGCACGGATAAGCGCCTGTTTAATCTACGGAAACTTCTGGATGGCTTTTAAAGAAGGGGGATGGGCTCTCCATCCCCCTTTCTCTTTCCTGTTTGAATTTCCTTCATCATGACTGTTCACGCTATGAATCGCAAAGGTAACTCAGTTGACTGATTGCCAAAAGTGCCCTCAGATTTCTCCTGCAAGAACTCATTTTTTAAGTAAAATACTCGTACCTCGAGATACGAGTTTAATTCATTCTGAAACCTTGAGGCGTGGGAAACCATGAGACGCTCGAGTCGAGGTAAACTGGTGGGTCGTGTGCAGCCAGCCGATCTGAGAGATTACTCCTATCTCAAATGTTGCTCGTATTTCAAAGCAAAAATCGCTTGCTCAGTGGCTCGTATCTCAAAAATCGCGTATGTTAGGGCACTCGTATCTCGAGGTACCACTGTAATAGGAAATGAAGAAACGAGAGGGAGTTTATGAAACCACGTTTAGGTGGCTCTTCCTGACAGCTCTGGGCTCTGCGGTCTGGCTGCTGCTGCGGTGGACCTGTCTGTCCAGGGACAAAGCTAAGCAAGCGCTCAGTGTGAGCGCCCCAGGGCGGAGCTGTAGGTCTTAGTCCCCTGGACGGGGACAGGGGTGTGAGGTCTGGCAGAAGCTGGGGGGCTAAGGGGATGGCAGGGGCGGAACAGGTGGGTGATAAAATAGGACAATGCTGACTTCATCCTGATTATCCGTCTGCGGAACTGAGGCATGCAGCCAATTTACAAAAGACAGATTCTCCAGTTTGACAGTTTCAGCCTTGGAGTGAGAGCCTAAGCTGAATGGCAGTAATTCATTCATTTACGAAGAGTTTTTTCTTGGGAAGAATCTTGGTTTCATGATGTGTTTGTGAGTTGGGGACTAGTTGTTAACCATTATTAGTATATAGTCAGGTAATTTGTATGTGACTAGTTACAAATAAAACTGCTACTTGAAAGACAAGAGTAGAGGTCAGTTCTTAAAAGTCCATTTTTTGCCAAGACTGGTTTGGCTCAGTGGATAGAGCGTCGGCTTGTGGACTGAAAGGTCCCAGGTTCGATTCCGGTTGGGGCATGTACCTTGCTTGCGGGCACATCACCACTGTGGGGCGTGCAGGAGTGGCTGATCGATGTCTCTCTCTTATCCATGTTTCTGACTTTCTATCTCCCTCCCTCTCTGTAAAAATCAATAAAATATATTTTTTAAAAAGTCCGTTTTTTATGCATTTTATGCATTTTTACTACAACCAAAGCGTTGCTCCAAATGGGAAACAGGGTTCTGTATTCCCTTTCCCCTCAGAAATCCAGAGAAAGCAGAGAAGCACCTTAAATACCCACCAATACCACTTCTCTTGTTGTTTTAAAAATCCTTCTCATTATTCTTACAAGCTCTTCCTTTTTTTAAGGGAGCGTCACAGCGAAGTTGATAATATACCTGGTCTGAGTGAGACAGCATCCCTTCTCAGTAGCTTCTTCCCCTTCAGTCTCATCCTTTTGGGGTCACATCAATATTTCGAAGGTATTCTTAATGTTTCTGTTATTTTTTAAACTATGAAAATACTCAGAGCCGTCAGAGAGGTTGAGACTCCTGCCATCATCAGGAGTGGAAATAGTGGTCTCACTTGGATGAATATTTTATCCTCTGTATCATATACACAATCCATATTATCTCCTGCTTGTGACCCTTCCATGTGGATATGTATATAGTATATGATATCCACAGATGTATGTTAGAGTTATCCAGGTTCCAAGTAAAAATATATATTCGTAAATACTTTTATGACTTAAAAATGTGTGAAAACTGCAAGTTCAGATGAGAATGCTTTAAAGTTAAGGTCATAGAATCTCCCAAAAAAGGGGACAGACAGGACAGACACTGAAGAGTGGGCAACTAAGTCCTCCAGCTTCGGGCCATCCTGCACCCGAGTGATGGTCCCTGTCATAGGATCGCAGTGTGACAGCGTGGCCTCTGCAGCCTGAGATGGTGGGCATCACGTCACCATTTCACTCAGGCGCTTTGCGTGTAATATCACGTTGCGCCCAAGGCCCACACGGATCTTTTACGGAGTTTGCCATTGTTTATTCAGCTGACAGTGACTGAGTAGTGACCTTCGAGGCAGTGGCATTTCCTGGGTGTTCAGCTGCCTGCAGGTGGCGTGGCTGGACTAGAACCCGGGCCTCTCTGACTTGGTCTACACTCTCTCCCCAGTGCTCCGCCAGGCGAGCTGCGGAAGGCGCGGCGGCTCAGGGCTTTCGCAGCTCTGCAGGCCTCGGCAGATCCACCCTGCGGTCTCCTTTCCTCACAGGGATGCTGAGGGCAAAGGAGAGGCGCGGGTTTTCCAGACAAATGACTGGCATGTGCGCAGGAAGCAACCAGAGACTTGGCAGCCCATCCCCGGGCACAGACACTGCCGCTCTGTTTCCCGGGGTGGCGGCTCCTCCCCGCGCGGCTCCCTCCCCGCGATGCTGGAGGAGGGACAGGAAACTTGAGAGGTTCAGCAACCCCCAAGGCACTGTTGCTACCACAGCTGCTAGCATTTACTTTCAAAAAGTGAGGCAGAGTGGCAGTGTTCATACAAGCCGTACAGCCGCTCCCCTTCCAGGATCCGGTGGACTGTTGAGCTCGGAAATGTGAAAGGCCTGGAGGTGGGGTGAGGGGCAAGAGCGGGGCGCAAAGGCCAATCTTCAGCTCCCAGGAGCGTGGACACCCCGAGGCTGCATCTCTCTCACTCACGTAGCTGTAGGACGCACCGGAGCCTGAACATCAGGCAGGCGAAGGCAGTGCTGTGTGCCCCGCACGCTCCCTCCGTCACCTGGGCGAGGGATGACTTCCATCCACTCTTGTTCTGGACGCGCAGGGACAGGCTGCCAAGCAGAGCCGGTGGCTGGTCAGTACCAGCGAGGCTCAGGAGCCCGCGTTTCTGCCTCCCTCTCCTGCCCTGTCTGCGTGTGAAGAACGGCCGAGAAGCGAGGGCTTCCTTAGGCCTCAGCCGCCGCAGACCCATCTTTCCATGGCACCTCGTGTCCTGGCTCCCGTGGTCACTTTGTTATATGGCACAGGACGGTCCACGACTTTTTTTTTTTTTTTTTGGTATAAAATCACTCCTCGCATGGGGAATAAATAACTTGTTAACTGACTGATTATTGTCATTTCGCAAAATTTCAATTTGGTTTCTTTCTAATGAACTTAATCCTGTTTTTCCTCTCTGAGTACAAATTGCCCTGGAGTGTATATCTTGTATTGACTTTCTGCCTTTTCTTCCATCCTTTAATTTTTAAAAAGAAGTTACTGTGCTAAGAACAATTACCATAAGGTTTACCCAGGAACGGATTTTTTAATTATGGTACAAGATTATTATCTCGGGCCACTGATCCACAGCAGATCTCTAGACATACTCATCCTCCACGACTGAAATTCTGGATCCGTTGATTAGCAAGTGCCCTTTGCCCAGCCCCTGACACCACCATCGTATCCTTTGCATTTATGACTTTACTAGAAGCCCGGTGCATGGGTTTGTGCACATTGAAAGGAAATTAATTAGAAGAAATATTTTAGAGGCCGGTTAGGGACTGTGGGGAGGGACCATGGGAAGGATCCAGGGTATGTCCAGCCCATCTCTCCCAGTCCTGATTGGCCAGACCCCAGCAGCAAGCTAACCTACCCATTGGAGTGTCTGCCTCCTGGTGTTCAGTACGTGTCATAGCGACTGGTTGAACGGTTGAATGAATGGTTGGACACTTAGCATATTAGGCTTTAGTTATATAGGGTTATACAAGATATTTCATGAGTCTTACAGGCCTTGTCCTACTATGACTGGCTTATTTCACTTAGCATGGCTTCAAGGTTCACACATGTCACATATTGCAGGATTTCCTTTTTCTAAGGCCAAATAATAGGTCATTGTATGAACAGATCATATATTTTTAAAATGTATCTTTATTGATTTCAGAGAGGAGAAGAGAGATAGAAACATCAATGATGAGAGAGAATCACTGATTGGCTGCCTCCTGCATGTCCCCCACTGGGGATGCCTGTAACCCAGGCATGTGCCCTTGATTGGAATCAAACCTGGGAACCTTGTCTGCAGGCTGATGCTCTATCCACTGAGCCATACCAGCTAGGGCCATGCCATATTTTTTAACCCCTTCATTGGACATGGATATTGTTTGCACACCTTGGCTACTGTGAACTATGCTACAGTGAACACAGAAATGCTAATATCTCTTCGATATTCTGATCTCAGTTATTTTGGAATTAGCGTCTTCCATTCTTTCCTTCTTTTATTCCTCTAAATCTTCCATCTCTGCCCATAGACCAGTGGTCTGCAAACTGTGGCTCGTGAGTCACATGTGGCTCTGGCCCCTTGGGTGTGGCTCTTCCACAAAATACCACGGCCTGGGCCGGTACATTTTTAAGAAGTGGCGTTAGAAGAAGTTTAAGTTTAAAAATGTGGCTCTCAACAGAAATTTCAATCATTGTACTGTTGTTACTTGGCTCCGTTGACTAGTAAGTTTGCCGAGCACTGATTTAGGTATTTACTGCTACCAAGTGTTCTGTGTTTAATCCCCCGTTTTTGCAGTCTTCCCGGGTCAGACGCTAGTTGGTGGAGGAACCTGGATCCAATCCCAGTACCAAGTGGAGGGTTCTCTGCACCATGTGGGACAGCGTCCCAGCTGTAAGCATTTGCTTTGCTGCTGGGAGAAAGATTCAGCTTCACCTACAGAGTCTAGGGAACGAGATTTCTGGAACATCTGTCATCCCATGTGACTCCCCAGGGACAGTATTTCCTTGGTCCTCACCCCGACCCAACTCTGCTCCACCCTGGCCCAGGCCCCCAACCCCACACGACTCTGCATGCACGCATGCTCCCTTGGGCTTGCAAGGAGGGCCTCCCGCGTGAGGCAGCTGGACGAAAGCCTGGAAAGGTTATTTTGTTGAAATTCTTTCCTTGAAGTTCCTTTGGTGGAGGAGCCAGGCTGGAAACCGTACGAGCACAGTTGTGTTTCATAGTTACCGTGTAATCAGGGCCTGTAATTCATGGCCATCAGATCGCTTCCTTTGAAGTGTAAGGAAAACCAGAACCGCTTTTACGGCCCTTTCGCCCGCAGGTTTATGGCAGACAGGAATGCGAGTCGCGTGTGCTGTGACCTCTCCCAGGTACAGGCTGGGGAGCGCCACTCGCTCGCTCGGGCTCACTGATTGGTTGACTTTCAGCTGGAACCCGGGGTGGGGGTTTCAGAATCTTGGGAGGCTTTTTTCTCTCTCATGTTTGCATTTTTAGAAAACAAATTACAGATGAGGGGGCTTACTCTGGTGTCTGGACTGAAAATGGAAATTGTTCTTTCTCTTCTTCATCTCTTTTGGGAAAGGGTTAATATGTGCTCAACACTTCCTAAATGTCAGCACTGTGCTGTCCATTTTGCATACCTACTTAAAAAATATATATATATATATATGTACATATATATATATATATATATATATGTATGTATATTGATTTCAGAGAAGGGAGGGGGGAGAGAGAGGGAGAGAGAGAGAGAGAACATCAATGATGAGAAAGAATCATTGACTGGCTGCCTCCTACATGCCTTCCACTGGGGATCGAGCCCACAACCCAGTCATGTGCCCTGACCGGATTCAAACTGTGACCTCCTGGTTCATAGTTCGAAACTCAACCACAGAGCCACGCTGGTCAGGCCTGCATATCTACTTTTATTGAAACCTCCCACCAATCCGGTGTATTGCTATTAGCGTTCCTGTTTCACAGACGGGAATGCACAGGCGGAGAAATTTAGGTTCCAGGTCACTCCGGAGTGGCAGCCCCTGGGTTTCAGTGGAGCTCTCAGCCAAAGCGGGTGCCTCTGCCGCCCAGAGCGCATACCAAGGTCACAGGAGTCCGTGATGCTGGGCTCCGAGGTCCCAGGATAATCCGTTTCACAGCAAGTCACTGAGACTTACACTCTTGTAACTGTTCTTACAGGAATTTCATGAGGAAATCGTGGAGAAAGAAAAGCATCAGAAATATACATTAGTGTTTAATGACTATACATGTGATATTTACATTATATACTCTAATAAACATAAATGTTTCATGGCATCTTTTTACATAATGTTAAGAGACACTTAAAATATATAGCTTTAGGAAAATAGGGAAATTTTATATTTCTAGAAAAGGAACATCTCTTAAAGGGCCATTATTATTTTTTTATTAAACATTTTAATAGCTGAGTTGATTTAAAAAGTAGAAGGGGTAGATCTTTCAGGATGTGGAGTGTAAAGTTATGCTCTGCTTGCTCTGAGGGGAAGTAACCCATGGGAAATAAAAATCTGTGAGCGTATGTTGGGCATATTTCTTACTGATACCTTTTGTCACCCGTATTTATTGCCTGGAATAGTTTCAGTATGGACTTAGCCCTGGGACAGTACTGGGTAGGCCATTACAGGGCCCACCACTCCACTAGGTGGCGCTGTGGTAGCATGTATGTGCCTGATGCCCCACCATGGATTTGGGAAGCAGATAGGAATTTTGTGTTTTGTTGGGGTACCCCAGGGCCTAAGGAAGTGTGTGTTAGAGCCCCAGGGTGTAACTGAATTGTTTCTGGTCTGGACCCGGTCTGTGCGTCTGCACATCCTCGCTTGGTATTTCTTTGCCCTGTTCTTCAAGCAGATCTCCGACGGAGGCCTGCCCACCAACCCGCTTTCTTGTAATGCCACCTCTTCTCTCCCTCACTCTTTGCGCATCTTTTCTCTTTTCTCCTCGGTGGGTGTACCACTCGCTGACAGCACGCGTGGTAAGCTGAGATGTTTGCGTCTGAGCTGTGCAGTGGGACCAGCGGCGGGGCTGGTCTCGGTGGGCTCACCTCGCTGCTTTCCGTGGAAAACGTTTAGAATACTTTCCCTCTTTCCCGTAATGTCAGTGCTTTGTGGCGTTATTCCTTATTGTTCCCCTCTCCCGGCCATGTTTCCAGCCAGGCATGTTTCTCCGATTTTGACCAGAGTGGCTGATGTAAAAAGTCCCCCACGGTACAACATGAGCTCCTCACATCCTGTGGTTTCTAGAAAGAGTAGGCACGGTCCCTTCAGAGTCCAAGAGCAAGTAGGAACTTTGAAGACCTCTCTTTCGACACAGTTGGCGATGGATCGGCTCGAGGAGAAAGGGCTCATGGGAATCAGCCTCGTGGGGAGCAGGCACGTTTGGACTCGCCTGGCAGATCTTTCTCTTTGGAGCAAGTCATCATCTCTGGACGTGAAATGTCCTCACTAGTCGGGTGTCCGTCCGTCACACCAGCACCTTCCAGTGAGGTCAGGGCAGGGGGCTGCGAGGTGCTTTCTGGCCCGGCCAGGTGTGATCCCTGCACAGGGTGCTGTCTGGTGTGCGCACGCTCAGGAGTGTCGCCTGCATCAGCCTTGCTCCCTCTGTCAGAGGTGCAGGACGGTGGCCCGTTCCCCAAGACGGGTGAGGGGTGTCACGTTGTTTACGGGTGAGCTTGGCCAGGCTGCACGGGATCCAGAGTAAAGTCTCACGTGGGTGACATACGCTAGTCTCTGTTTACGTTAGCTAGATATTCACCACGTGTAGAATATTTTTTTAAAAGGAATGTGATCTTTCTGTTTCCCAACATCCTAGGAAATTAACCAAGTAGGAAATGAACCAATACTCACGGGTACTGTGATATCAGATAGGTTCTTTGCCTTCTGGAATCTTCCAGCTTACTAGACGGGACGAACCCAGAGTAGCCAATGATCAGTGTAAGACGTGTAGGCTTTGTTATCTTGATCGGTGAATACTCAAGAAATGAAACTCCTTAATTGCTTTGTCCTTAAACTAAGGGATTGTCATTCACATGTGTGTATGGTGGTGGCCAGGGGAGGGGCACAGGGGGAAGGCCTTTGGATCCGGCCTGGGATTCGAGGGTCTGGAGAAATTTCCCGCTATCTTTAGTTCTGAAGTGGGGTTGGTGCTGTGGAACATTCTAGAACAGGAGTGGGGAGCCTTTTCCTGCCAGGGCCATGTGGGTATTTATAACATCCATCTCGGGCCATACAGAATGGTCAGTTGAAACACTGGCCTGCTCTCTTTGGTCAAACATTTAATTAACTCACCCCTCATGCCTTGGCAGGCCCAGACGTTCCCGGTCCTTTTCTAGAGAGAAACAGAAGCCCCTGCAGACCACAGCCCTCCTGCCCCACTGGGAGGGAAGGGAAAGAAGGCCTATCTCATCGCCATCTTCACATCCTGGTTCCTTTTCTTCTCCCGCCTCTGTTCTTCCCACCTCTTCTGGGAAGAAGAGGAAAGAACCGACACTTACCCGTGTCCCACCCCGTGTCCCCGTCTGTCTGGCTGGAGGGGAGGGAACAGGGAGGGGCGGGAGAAACCAGGAGCTGTCTGTGCATATCCGCCCACAGCCTGGCAGGCCCCGGCCTTCGCTAGAAAAACAAGCCCGCGATGCCGGTCTCCGATGCTATCGAGAATATTCATTCCGAGGAATGAAGCAAGAGGCGGTGTCCTCAGTCAGCTGGCGCCCAGTGCATTCGGGAGCCAGGAACAGCCAGCGTATGTTTCCCTGGGATAGAGACGCACAGCAGCCCAGTGGACCATCCAGCCCATGGCCTGGGCGTAGTAAAGTCAGTAAATACTAGGTAAATGGATAAGTTCAGTCCGAGAAAGAGCAGGATTCAAAGCCGGACTCCATGGCCTCTGCTTTCTGGCTGCTGGTCTCCTCGGAGGGAATGGGGGAGTCTGAGAGACAGAGCATCTCTGCCATGTGTGATTTCTGAACGGAGAGGACATTGGCCATTAGCCACGATCCGTCTCTGACTTCGTTAACCTATAATTCTTTATACATTCCTGCCCTTAAGCTCCTGTTTTGAAAAACACCCATGTGTCCTTTATGCCAGCCGGCGACGTAGTTGTTAAAGATATGGATTCTTGGTGCAGACTTCCTAAGCTTAAACCCAGGCTCTGCCTCTTATTAGCTTCGTGACCTTGGGCAAGCTGTTTAACCCCTGGGTATCTCAGAATCATTAACTCCAAAACCGGGGTAATAATAGAACCCACATCAAAGGGTGACCGCGAAGACCATGAGTTAATATATGTGAGGCACCGAGACCAGCTCCTGGCACAGATCAGTGCCATGTGCATGTAGTTAATGCAGCCTGCTGGGAATATCATCATTATCCTGTGTTTCTTCACCTTTAAAAGTAAACCTTATTTTTTAAAAAAATTACTTTTTTAAATCCTCACCTGATTATACGTTTCCATTGATTTTCAGAGAGAGTGGAAGAGAGAGGGAAAGACAGAGAGAAACATCGATGTGGGAGAAGCACATCAATTGGTTGCCTCCTGCACATGCCCTGACCAGGGCCCGGCCAGGGAGGAGCCTGCAACTGTGGTACTTATGCCCTTGACCAGAATCGAACCCGGGACCCTTTGGTCCACAGGCCAAACTGGCCAGGGCTAGAAATAAACTTTATGACAACAGAGAACATATGACATTATCACAGTTTTTTTTTTCCAGATTTCTTGAGTATGCTTTTTATATCATTATTTAAAAATTTTTTTATATTGTTTTCTCCCTTTCCTTTCGGTTTTATGTTTGGTTGCTTATTTTTATTATAAATAAACCATAAATAATACAAAATTTGCCATCTTAACTATCGTTGAAGGTACAGTGTAGTAGTGGCATTAGTTACATTCATAATGCTGGGCCTACATGTTTCCTTTCCCCATAGAACCTCCCCCCCCCCC